>JAGDFM010000070.1:89716-127965 GCA_019155715.1 Phytophthora pseudosyringae
TCCTGGCCCAGAAAACGATTAACGCGTGGGTGGCTGGTGTGTTTGCCCCCCCCCCCCCACACACACACATGTTCAGCACTACTGTAGCTATTCTCGCTAGAGGATGTCAGTCAAGTATATATGCGTACGGCAACCCCTGATGCAGTATTTAGTTCATATAGAAACTAAATTATATAATGTCCGTCTTAAATAAATCAGGGCTCCGAGATAATCAAATCGGAGGGTAGAATCGTGAAAGAGACAATACCATTTGACCTGCCACAGATGGTATGATAAAGCTACTTCCACGCGGTAGGTGTCGTGTTATGATAGTTGAAGTGTGTGCTGAGTAGCCAATCTCGAATATCCTCTGTCGTAAATAGAACCCTGACGACTAGCAACACTCGCGTGCAGGTAGGCAAAACTCACACCCTCATCTCGTCGTGTTTACGAGTCTCCTTAGCGCAAAAGCTAGAGCTCTTTCTAACCTGCCCAGTATCGCCGGGCTTTTTTTGGAAATCGCATCCAGCTGCGATGAGGTAGTCCTGGATTTTGTCACCAGCATTATCGAACTTGCAACTCGGAACTCTTTCTCCCTGCTTTTGGGTCTCATACGTGCTTATCCATGTCGACGAATACTGTTGTGCCAGCAAAAGGTCACTATAATAGACCGTGCTGCTGAAACTTTAGCCTTGAACAAACTATATTCAGTTCAGGCGATGTACTTCAACAACTCGAATTCGAACCGTGGAAAGGCATAACCTAGCGTGTCATATTGAAAATGTAGTTTTTCGGTTAGTAGTTGCGCCCGAATGTGCCTACATCGTCATCTTTTGAAGCTCCGAGTACTATTAGCCCTTTCGCGATAAAATGGAGCCGTAAACGGACCGTGAACCGAGTTGAACTCTAGGGGAACATCGAGCTATAGAATTGGAGCCCTTGTGAACCTCAACAAGAGCACCCTCCCTCGTCTATTCTGTATACGAGCGACTGCATCCTGGCGTGCCTCCTGAGATCGAAATGCGAGCAATAAGCTTGAGGACATAATTGCATGATAGATTAGTCATAGTGTCGTCATACTATATGAGAATTTGGAACCTTCGCATCATAAGTGAATACTCGAGAGATCATTACTTTATACAACGAGAGGTTCATGATCATCTATTTACATTTAGTATGTGCAAGATGTCTGAAATGTCCTAAGCCAGGAAATAAGCGCCGGGTCTGGTAACTTGTCGTGACTGACCTCCGTCGTTGCCGGAGATCCTCTAGGGTCTTGAATGAGTAATTCAAAACATGCGTGAAGTTGAGCCCCTCGGACCGCTGTGTCGGCTCCTTGGTGTTCTCGTAGTGCCACCGCTGTTTGCTGCCGGATCGCTGCCTCCCAGAATCGTGCCACACTAAGAGAGACAGTTGTTTCCTCCCCTCGAAACACCATTACGCTCGGACCAGAGTAGTGTTTGGCAGATAGTGCTAAAAAGGAACCACAACATTTTCCACTCTTTTCCACCTCCTCGGCGTCGTCTTGGAATCGACCCAGCAAACGTTGACGCTGGATATACAACAACCGGGATGAGGTAGGTACCGAAGTTATATGACTGGACAGAGCGACCCAAGGTGAATGAGCCTGGTTCATTTACCAGACTGGTGCCGCTGGCCGATGATACTTAACCGAGCGCTCTAGGTAATCGAACCACTATTTCCGCTTGCAACAGCGTTTTCCCTGCTTGCTGGGAGCAGGAAGCAGCCGACGCAGACGCCAACTTATCGCACCTGTCGCCTGTGCTGGACAGATGATCACTATTTGCTGTTTACGAGCTACTCGTGTTGGAGTAACCGCGGCTTGTTCTCCACCAGTCGACGTTACCTGGTGACGCGTGGCGAGAACCCTGCTCCAGTCGAGAGTAAAGCACCGCAACGCGTGCCGTGCCTATCTATTCGCCTGAGCTTTTCTTTTCGGTGGGCATGTCACGAGTTTTTTCTTATTCGTGTCAAGTTGAAGTGGACTAAATGAAGCGTTTTGATTGGACAGGAAATATAACCAGAGCCGCGGATTGGCTGTAGGCATGACGCCACACCAGATTGTCGAGACTCACAAGCGATTGTGCGCTACATGGACAGCAAGCAAAGGCCAGACACATGAACCATCTTGGCATATTTGCAATCGTCTCATGGCCGTGTCGGTTGCCTTGATGCCTCCATCGCACCTGCTCGATTGCGCAGCTGTGACCCAGAAGTTATCTACAACGGTGGATGCAGATTCACAGCTACAGATCTCATCAGTAGCTGTGTTTCGTGAAGCTCGTTGCTAGAGTTAAACTAAAGTTAAACCGACGTCATGAACAGCAAGCGGACGATTTCCTTTATTGTCGAACCGCCTCCTCCAGTGATTAGAACTCAGTGATAAAAAAGTGTGGTGCACACATCCTTCAGCTGCGTTTCGCGGCCACAATGGCGATGGCATGACAATCAGCGAGCACTGCGGCGCGTGCTGTACACTGTATGCCGCTTTTGGACGGGACTAAGACTTACCCGGCTCGTGCCATTGACCAACAGCAGTTGCGTCCTGGCTAGGTACGGCTATTATAACTGAGTGGTGGCCAGCGAGACTTTATTCTGGTGGACCCAGATTGGGAGGGCCTGGAGGGAGTGATCTTCGTGATAGTGTTGCACTAGGTACTTTCCCACGAAAGCTCTTGTCCAGTCCAGCTGCACTGTAGCAAGATGCGCAAGTTTAGATGACAAGAACGGAGCGCAGCAAAGCGTTTTGCATGAATCGACAGGGTTTATTGGACAACCCGGCACGATGCATTCTCAACCTTCCGCAGCACTCGATCTTGCGCTCCATTATTGACGAGGCAACTGGTCTGAACTGCGTTTCTGATACGCTTCTCGCTAGGATATTAATAGTGCTTGGCTGGATAAGGACTCGTCTCGGCCTCATACTTGCTAGGCGGCGCACGGCCCCCACGACTTCCACCGCACTATTCGCTGATTTGGCAGTCGCGGAAACCGTGACTTCTAGGCATATCCGACGTCAAACGGGCTGCAAAATGCAGCACGGAACTGTGTTGATCGATTGGACCGACCTGAGCATGATAAGCAAACTTTCTCCGACGTGGTTGGATGCAACATGAAGCGGCCGCAACGGGCTCCCTCACTCACTATTATAGCGCCGGCCTTGCTTGTCATAGGCGAGCGGTATACCCTCCACATCTCTCGTCACAGGTGTGGTCAGAACGCTGACATTTTCGTGCGGCTGGCCACAAAAGGCGGCTGGCCTTGAACGCTGGTGTTGTTCCGAGAGGCTTCGCCTTTGTCTTTTAAGGAACTTTCGGCCCAGCTCTCCGCTAGTCGTTACCAGTATCCCGAATGCCAATAGCCCAGTATCCAATTTGCTCACTTCAAGACACATCCAAGATGCCTTCAGTGAATGCCATCGCCGAACTGCTACCCCAACTGGAGATCTCTGTTCACGAGGGCAACATGCTGGTGGACCTCACCGAGACCCTCACGCAGCACAACCTGGCTCAATGCAGCACCGTTTTGGTGACTAAGGACGGCCACGCAGACTCACGTGCTTGGAAGGAACTCCGACGCAAAGACAACATCCGAGTCTACAAGGAGCGCGCGCGACCCAAAGCCATGCCCACGACACCTTCACTCCTACTACTCGGCACCATGCAGGGCAAACTCGACGACGTCATGTACGCCATCGTGACCCCCACCGAGCAGGCCATGAAGATCAAGTCGAACTGCACGCACGACGGCGTCATCGACCGCAAGGTGCTGCACGAGATCGTACGCCCCAGCGTGGACGACCCGTTCCGCCACGTGAGCATCAACTGGTCGCTCTACGCGGACCCCGACCCGCACGACTACATCTGCGTCGAGGCTACGGGCGTCGTGCGCACCCTCCGAGGCGAGCGCGTGGGCTTCCACTTGCAGCACTCGGTAGCGTTCTCTCAGATCTCGAGCTTCTCCGAGTCGCACAGCGTGGAGCGCGGCAACCGGTCCATCTGCTCACTGTACCGCGAGACGACAGCGGGCGAGGTGCAGTGCTACGTGCGCGGGTTCTTCGACTTCCGGGACGGCGACAACGAGCTACTGACGAACATCGCGTTGCACCCGATCGCGAACCAGTGGCTGTCGTTCAGTCGGCACATCGAGTTCGCGCACATGAAGAAGCTGGTGTGGCGCTTACGTCGCAACAGCAGCGACGCCGACGACTTCGTCATGACCGCTGCAGTTGAAGAGCACAAAAGGAAGATGTCGGAGGCGGCTCTGAGTCGAGAAGCCACGTGTCGAGTGTGTCACAAGACATTCGGACTGCTCGACCGCAAGACGACTTGCAAGAGCTGCGAGCAAGCGGTGTGTCCACGATGCCGTATCAAGAAACGTGTTTGCGTGCTCGCTCCGGACCAACGCACGGTGCTGGAAAAACGACGGAGCTTCTGCGCCCCGTGTATCGCTGATGTTTCCACAAGCAATGCCCGTGCGATCGCTAAGGAGGAACTCCAGCTGCAGAAACAAGACCAGGACCGAGCCACGAAGCTGTCGGAGGAACAGGTCATCTCTCTCGCCAGACAACGCACGACATCGTGGATGGCGACCAACGTCTCCTACAGGTCGTGCATATAGATAGAGTCGATTAGAACCTCAAATACATCTAATACCAACGCAGATTTATTAGACTTGTCTTGTTGGTCGCTGAAAACGTGGCAAAAAAAGCGCTTTCCGACGCTGCATTACAGAAGGCACAGTTAGGGTCAAGGCGAATCGATCTTGATTACTGAAGGCAAGCCTCTTGGCAAGCGAAGCGATGGTATGAGGCAGCCCTGGGATGGGTTTCGAGACGCCACCCGAGCGCTGGAGTCCTGGACCCGACGCGCTCGGGGTCTTGAGCGCTGGAGAAGCCGCTTGTGTCAGACGCGCGAGAAGACCAACTGACCGATTCGCCTCGCACAAAAACCTACTGCTGCTGCCCAAGGAAAACTCGTTGGCCGCGAAGCCTGGGGCGAAAAACCTTGAGCATGGACAGCCTATGTTTACCGAAGCCGCGTGGGATGTCCTTGGCCAGTAGATCCGAGTCCGGGCGAGCACAGAATTTGCCGAGCGCTTGTCTGAGACGCTTCGAGTCCTTGGCCACTTGGGGCGAACATGACTGCCGCGCTGGGCAACTGTGGTTCTCTCCATTTGCGCGGAAAAACACATTCTCCTCTGAAGAAAGAACCAAATACAAAAGTTTAGCGATTCCCGCAGCAATATCTCTCAAACTCTTTTGAGGTTCCGAACGTCCACGATGCCCATAGACGAGAAATTTCGGAGGGAAATGTACAACCCCACAATTTCATATGCGCCGTAAGGCGCTTCGTGTTGGATTGTTCATATTAACGGATCGACCGATAGCTAGTAGGTAGATTGAATATGTGGGTAGCGCTGTTCTACGATCGGCTGGGCAATGCAAACGATGCAGCAACTGCACGACAAAACCCCTGCTACCGGCGTTAGCAGCAAGTAAATTAAAGTAGTTAATTAAAAAGGGCGATCTCTCGCTCGAATAGCGCATCAGATAGGGTAAAAACGAAGAGAGCGGTCGTTGGCACGCTAACATGATAGCGCTTTCGCTCTTCTTAGACCTGATGCAACCATCCTAGTCAGAAAGGATTCTAGTGGCACTTGTTCTCGCAGAATCGTTTATCGTTCGTGCTTATCCATCTGAGCGGACCACCGCATTTTCCGCGTATAAATGCCTGCCCATTGTTGAAGGCAAAGCCCGCATGTGCTATCCTAGGAAACCCCAACAAGCATTCGCAGGAGACTATGGATGCAATTTGTTACCAACGATGGTTATTATAAGTGCAAGCAGATCGCCTCTCAGATGTTTTACCGTGCGATCGTCGCGTCTGGAAGTTACTTGGTTACAGTCGAAATACAGTAAACCAGTGCTAGTGTTTGTTAGTCCCGTGGTCTTTGCTGAAGACGGTACTAATCGAATGCAATACTTTACAGTTATATGATCTCGTACTGTAGTCTAAACCAACATTCGATGAAGGTCACACGGTACGGGTCCTCTGGTGGTCGACAGCTGGCGAGTTTTTACTGCGATGCTTGGGTGAGTCACGGTGTGCGCCACCAATTATAATAATGGCGCTTGGGCAAGTTCGTTATCGATGTGCAAAACAACAAATGCTGCCCACAATGTCCCGGCCTCTTCAAAAGCAGGTGGTATTGCGATCGGCAGAAATTCACAATTCCTTTTTTGCCGATCTCGGCCGATGAGTCAATCGCGCCATACAACGCCGAAGTACATTGTTTTGGCGATCGCCCCATGTCCGTACACGTGCTGTACATTCGCAACGTATTGATGTTTTCCACCATCACTTCTAAATCTGCAGCTTACAACTCAAGACCAGTCTTCAAACAGCAACAATGCTTGTCGGTGCCGCCCTCTCGTCTGCTGTTGCACTCCTGGCGTTTGCCCCAAGCGCCGATGCCCATGGCCACCTCAACCAGCCTGCGCCCACTTTCCAAGACGGAGCGTCTCATGTGAACTGGGTCGTCCAGATCGTCAACTTTTGGGACATTGGCTCGGGTGGTGACCAAGTGGGCAAGTACAAGACCATGGCCAAGGAGAAAGGTGTGAGCGTCCGCGACGTCGTCCTGGAAATGGTCGGAGCCGACAAGAAGTGCGGATTTACGCGCACGGACGTGGACCCGCAGCCGGTGCCCACCAACGGAAAAGCTGTCTGGCTGGGCAACGATGGCGGAGGCTTCACACACGTGGGGCCATGCGAGTTTTACATCGGCGACAAGATGGTTCTGCACAGTGACAACTGCCAGGGGGACTACCCGGGAGGTCCGAACGATTCTGGTATCATGTCGGAGATGCCAGTCGACTATTCATCGTGCAATGGAGACTGCACCTTCAGTATCTATTGGCTGGGTTTCCAGAACGCGCAGTGGCAAGCGTACAGTACGTCAATGTGTGTCGGTCTTATCTGGATCGTCGTGGTATTGCTTGTTAATGTCTGTCAACTTGTTTTGTGTAGTCAACTGTGTGCCGCTGTCGGGATCTGGGACGACGGCGCAGTCAAGTGCCACGCCATCAACCAACTCGTCTTCGAGCAGCACGGACGGAACGCCAGCTCAAGCTGCTGTCGGGTCCAACTAGCCAGAAACGGATGGCCAGGGCTCGAACCGCCAGAAAGTGTATCCTCAATTAGAATTTTGTGTGTGCGGATCATCAATCTGACAACTTCTCATTCGTCCAGCTTTGATCGTTAGCAATATTTTGCACGTACACTACGCGACAGGTTAGATCGGCCACTCATGTCGGTGGCCGTAAGTCAGTCAATATTAGGCGTTAGGGAGCGCTATTTAGATATGTTTGATCCCTTATTAGTAGTAAGGAGGGGCTTGTGCTAACGCGCGCAAATTCGCCGCCCTTGGGGTGGCTGGTATACAGTGCGCGCCAAATCATTAGGACCCCCAATTATCGGGTATACTTTTGCCGATATCTCGACATGTACGCATAGTTAGAAGCTGCTGTTTGGATATGTTGTTATTATTATGACTAGCAAGAGGGGACTTGTGCTAACGACTGGAAATTCAACGTCCGTAGTAGGGATGGCATACAAAGTCTTGGTTTCGGCAGGTGCGACAAAACTATAGTACCAGACCCTTTTTCTGAAAAAAATAAACTTTTTATGAACCGCATACAAACTTCTATATTAAAGTTAGTACTTAGTGAGACCGCCCTTCTGCTTGATCACGGCAAGGCAACGGCGAGGCACGGATTCAACGAGCTTGAGTAAATACTTCTGCTCAATAGAAGCCCAAGCAGCCATAATGGCTACTTCGAGTTCGCCGACAGTGCGGTACTGGCGGCCGTGGGCGTACACACGAGCCGCCATTACCGACCAGACGTTTTCGATGGGGTTGCAGTCGGGAGAGCGGGCAGGCCAAACCATGGTGTCGACTTTCATTTCTTGCAAGAAGCTCGTCGTTTCACGCGACGCGTGAATCGACGCGTTGTCTTGCTGGAAAACGAAGTCGACACCATGGTTAGAGTGAGCAAAAGGTAGCATATACTCAGACACAGTGTATACATAGTGACCCGAATTTTGACGACCCCTCAGTATGGCCAGCTCACTCTTACCGCGCGCACTGAACGCACCCCAGATCATCACGCTCCCCCCGCCGTTCTGGCGCCGCACAAACGACTGAGCCGGCTGGCGCATATCGCGCCAGTAGTACTTGAACCCATCAGGACCGTCCAGGTTAAACTTTTTTTCGTCGGAAAAAACAGTATATTGCCATACTCCTACACGAAGAGAAGAATAGTTAGCAAAATCATAAAAATATATCAAATAAAACTGGTACCGTACCTGGATTAAGTATATGCTCTTCAGCCCAGGTCATGCGTGCAGTCTTATGAGCTGCTGTGAGAGGCAGAGTGCGGTCCATCTTGGTATAAACCAGATGGTCCATACGCTGTAGCATCCGTTGCACCGTGCGTACCGACGCCTTGATATGGAGCTTGGTNCCCCCACCCCATCACCCCCCCCCCCCCCGCCGTTCTGGCGCCGCACGAACGACTGAGCCGGCTGGCGCATATCGCGCCAGTAGTACTTGAACCCATCAGGACCGTCCAGGTTAAACTGTTTTTCGTCGGAAAAAACAGTATATTGCCATATTCCTACACGAAGAGAAGAATAGTTAGCAAAATCACAAAAATATATCAAATAAAACTGGTATCCGTACCTAGATTAAGTATATGCTCTTCAGCCCAGCTCATGCGTGCAGCCTTATGAGCTGCTGTGAGAGGCAGAGTGCGGTCCATCTTAGTATAAACCGGATGGTCCATACGCTGTAGCAATCGTTGCACCGTGCGTACCGACGCCTTGATATGGAGCTTGGTCTTGAGCTCCGCAGCGAAGTGCTTGCCGGTCGCCGCCGTACGAACGAGCAGCCGCAACTCTCTCTCAGTTAGTGCTGGCTGCCGTCCTGGGCAACGTGTAGCATCCCCGCTGTCGGTCTGCGGACCGCGCTCCGTCTTGATTGCCTTCCGCACAGACGTCCGAGAGCGGCCGGTTTTTCTTGAAATCTCGTGGAGCAAAATGCCGCCGTCGTGAAGGCCGATTATCCACCAATATTCTTGGTCCGTGAGCGCTTTGCCGCGGCCCATTCAAATATGAAAGGCTCTGATCAGCAGCAGACGTCTCCAGCCAGCCAACTAGCAACAACAAGCTTCCGCCATTCATCATTCCTCCGTTTATGTACGATATTTTAATATAGAAGTTTGTATGCGGTTCATAAATTTTTTTTTTTCAGAAAAAGGGTCTGGTACTATAGTTTTGTCGCACCTGCCGAAACCAAGACTTTGTATGTCATCCCTACTACGGACGTTGAATTTCCAGTCGTTAGCACAAGTCCCCTCTTGCTAGTCATAATAATAACAACATATCCAAACAGCAGCTTCTAACTATGCGTACAAGTCGAGATATCGGCAAAAGTATACCCTATAATTGGGGGTCCTAGTGATTTGGCGCGCACTGTAACCCTGTCCTAATTAGTCCCTGTCCTGTCTAATAACTTGTGGTTGTGGCGTTGGGTTTTGACCGCGCCGGTCGCCTAAAATATACTGCATATCTAATATTTCATTATTTATTTTCTTGTCAAACATGTTCTTCGCGTATTCGAAGCATATAGAACTTCGTATAAATCACAGCACATTTGGAGGCCTATCTACTTAAGTAGCAGATTGCACGTGCTGTCACAGCACACTCTAAGTATTCAAAAATCAATGTAAAACTATGCACGTGCAAACTAATTTCATTATTCATTCTCAGCGCAGCTCACTTTGTATTAATACCTATACGGAATATTGGCATTCGCTGAATAGTGTGTTCTTACTACCACCAAATTCCCAGCTACGCTTAGCACTGGCCTACGGTACATGTATCACAATTGCAGTGGCACTGTTATTCGCTGTTTTTTTCTTCTTGTTTTATCCTCAACGCAGTGTGTAGCCTGCTCACATCTTGCTGTATAATAGCGGCAAATCTTACAAAAGCCTAGCCATCTACCGCTCGTCCGATCGGCGGGAACATCTCGCCGGGCCTGGTGCCACCGCTCGCCAGTTTGTCTTCGAGTGCCTTCACTGCCCGACGCAGCTCGCCAATTTCGATTCCCTGCCTGGCAATGAGCACATCAGGATCCCCGCCTGCTGCTTCGAGTGCCGCCGCCAAGGACCTGCTACCGTTGGATTTTTCCTGGTTTATTGCTGAGCCGGAGCCCAAACCAGCAGTGGCCAACGTGGCCCGCTCCATCTGAAGATTGTTTTTGGCAGCAAGGAGAGCGCTGCGGAGATCGTTTATCTCACGAATGAGAAGCATATTGTCGGAAGTGGCCCGCAAGTTCTCACGCTGATGCTCCTGCGCATCAGCTGCGTACTTGCGCTTGAGGACGTGTACAGACTTTTCAAGGTACTGCTTCTGCCGGGCGTACTCGAGCTGAATCTCAGCTTCCACATCTCCTCCTGCACCCGGGCTGGTTGAGCCAAAGCCGCCTGGCCCGTCGTCGGTGGTGACATACTTGTTGTAGAGCTGCGCCACCTGGAGGGCAAGTTCCTTGGGCGACTGGAGATGCCGGACACACTCGTAAAGATCGCAGCGGAAGCGTCTCATCGATGTTTGCTGGTCGCTCAGAACTTGACGGTGGCCCGCAATTGCTTTCTGAAGCGAGTTGATCCGTTGACGCTGTTCCCCAATCAACACATCCAGCTGCGCATTGCTTTTGTGGAAAAGCTCCAGCTCCTGGTCCATCTCTTTGATCTGAGCCTTCATGTCGGCGATTTCGTTTTCGCGCGGCTCGATTGCCCGCTTCAGCTCCTTGATTTTGTAGTCCAATACAAACTTGAACTTCTCCAGTTCTTGGTTCTTCTTCTTGAGGTCATAAATGCGTTTTTCCTTCTCGCCGATGGTTTCATCGCGTGCACGAATCTCCCGTTTGAGTGCTTGGATCTCCTTTTCAAGTTGCTTGATGGCTTCGATCAGTTCTTTCTCCTTTTCTAGCAGTAGTTTGATTTGATCACGCTGATCTTCGATATCCTTCTGTAGAGCGGAGAATTTTTTCTTCATGATGCCGTTCTCTCCCTTGAACCGCAGCGTAGCCTCGCGCTCAGCCTGCAGCTTATCTTCGTACTTTTTCTTGAGCACCTCGATCTCTTCGTCCACATCTGCTTCGACCTGAGTCACCGTTTCGCGATACTCACGACCCAATTCGTCCTTCTCCTCCTCCATTTGCATGCGCAATTGGCGATCCTCATTCAGGCGTTGCTCGAAGTCTTCGGTCACGTCAGCTACGTATTTATCGTGCGTGGTCACGAGACGCTGTTGTTCATTTTTCCAATGCAGACATTGCGCCTCACGCTGGGTGAGTACCTCCTGGTATCGTTCAACTTCTTTCATAATCTTTTGCTGAAAAGCTGCTTCGGTCTCCTGCATCTGCTGCAAGTGGTGCTCTTCCAGTTGCTTGATTTTCTCCTCGTACTCCATTTCAATGTCGTTTTTGTCCTCTCTGAGTAACTCGTACTTGTTTTTCTCCAGCTCGATTTCGTGCGTGAACTTCTCAGTAAGGTCTTTCAGATTTTCATTGTAAGTCATGTCCTTGAGCCGCAACTGGTATTCGTTGTGTAGCATAAGCTCATCCACCTTGTTTTTCAGCTCGAGCATCAGCGTATTTTTCTCCTCTAGGTCCGACTTGGTAACTAGAATCTCCTCAGAAAACGCAGCCATGTTACCTCCGTGCCCACCGATACCTTCACGATGGTACGATGAACCGCCAGCAAAACCAACGCCGATTGTAGACGAAGCAACTGACGCAGTGGACAGAGAAATATCACCTTCTTTGCCCGCTGTTCGCGTGGGCCTCCCTTCCTTATCTCTCACCTCGAAGATGCATACTGCGCCATCTTCACCGGCGGCAAAGAGAAACTGGTCGTCAAAGGACACTCGCAAACGAGTGACAGGAGCACTGAGGCATTGGAACTCTGTCGACTCCCCCGTTAGTGGGAATTTGAAAGCTCGTATTGCTCCCGGACGATCCGGCTCTGCTCCGGCACCGAAAAGTAGGCGTTGAGAACCCGATAGCACCAGTTGGCCTAGGGTGGACTCGCACAGGAATTCTTTGGTTAGTTGAGATGACGGGACCTCAATCTCCTTAAGCAAGCGATCGCCTCCCACTGCGTAGATTGCAGTGCCCTCACGATTGCAGAGTGCTGAGTAGTAGGACACCCCCTTTTGCACGAACTCAGCCTCACGCTTTGCCCCGTCAAGGTCCCAGTGGTAAACCGCACCATCAAGACCAGCAGAGACAATACTGGAATCATCAGCATTCCAAAAGAGACTGCGCACCTTGCCATTATGACCTCGGAGTGTGGCAACCAATTCACCCGTAAAGAGCGAAAAGACCTGGATGGTGTTACCATTGACAGCCGCGAAGAGGTGACCCCCTGTGCTGAATTGGCATTCGCGGCAGGCTTTCACTGGGAGTTCTTTGAAAGAGCGGATGTCATCCATAAGGATATTCAGCAAGCGAAGCTTGTCCGCAAAACCAACAAGCAGGTGCAATCCAGAAGGGTGGCAGGCTACACTGAAAGCCTCTTCGTTGAAGCGCTTGGCCACCTCGCAGGTGCGATCGACATAGTTCCAGACACGTACTGTTCGATCCAAACCACACGTCACGAGGAGTGGCTTGCGCACGCACACATCCATACCAGTAACGTGTAGCAAGCCACCACCGCCACCCCCATTAGCCCCTCCGTTGTTGGTGCTCGGATCGCTTGGCTGATGGAAGCTTGTGACCACATATTCTACATCTTCGCTTTGAGTTATCGCAGTGTCTGACGCTGCTGCACCGGCAGCGCCACCAACGATGGCACCAGTGACCGCGATTGCTGCAGACTCATCCACCACTGGAACGGTAGGAGGAGCGCTAGAATGCACCCCTGATGTGTGAATTTGGTAGGGAAATGTGAGCAGCTGGGCGCTGGAGGTTGTGACGACGATGACATCTTCGTTTGGGCTCACACCAATCGTTGCAACGTGGCCTGATCCGGCGTCTACCCGGACGAGACGCTGCAGCGTTAGTATATCGGCTGCAGCTTCGAGAAAATGGTCTTCTCGTGGCGTTGGCATGGGGGTAGCTTCCTCATCAGCAGACGTTGTGCTGGACGCTGTTGCATCAGCATAGTCCCCAGTGTCTCTTAACACTACGCCGAACATGGCTACCGTGCTATCGCTGAGTCCACACAGAAGCCCCTTGGTGGTCGCAGTCAAGCTGTGCACGGCTTTTCCGGGGCCGGGAGATGCACTGAGGCGCGTGACAAATTCACCTCCGTGAAAAAGCATGAGATCTCCCGTAGCAGACCCAGCGACTAAGTAGTCGTCACGCTGCTTCAGCCACGCGTGTGCCAGGAAAACATGACTCTCCATTCGTGGACTGGGCAATGGGCGGAAGGCTGTCTCGAGCACTCGGAAGAAGCGGACAAGCCCAGCACCTGTGACGCACACCAATCCAGCATCCACATCGCTAAACGAGCACGCTGATACTTGGGGTGGAGCAGCCGCGGTCGCAGCAGCTCCGGAGCTGTTTGCACCGGATGCTATGAGATTAGCATCCGAGGGCGAAGAGCTCAAGTGAGCCAAGCTACCACCGGTGGTATGCAGCGTTGACTGGCCTGCAAGTGCCAGCATGGCCGAGCTTGGAGACGCGTGGGGCGCTATGACATGCAGTGGGGCCTTGACACTGGCCACAGGCTTGCCCTTGGACCAGTTCCAGCACGTCAGCATCCAGTCGGGAGCCCCTCCTTGCGTGAGTAGCAGTTGATTGTCGGCGCTGAAGGCCATACTGACGTAGCTCCGAGCCGCAGCATCGGCCGAGCTTAGGACCTTGCGCTTCTTGAGCGTCTTGAGATCGAAAATACTCACAAGCGCTCGCTCGCTGCGCTCGGCAACTGCAAGGAAGCGACGGCTCGGAGCCAAAGCTGTAGCAGTGACGCCCTCGGAGGATTCGGTGCCGGCGATAAATTTCTGGCGCTTGTCGTCGAGGGAGCACACCACGACGTGGTGACCTGCAGGATACGCCACGGTCTGATCGTCGACGAAAGCCACATTCGAGTGGACATCCGTCTTGAGCCCGAAGATGTGGCTGTTGCGCAGAAGCAAGCAGACATGAACGGTGAGTGAAGTGACGGCATGTTAGACAACTACCTAGAGGCAGAATAGCGTACCGGGGTATGAGGTTGACCGTCGTCATAGCTCTCGAGTTCTTGAGTCCGAGCACAGGTTGTGTGGGTTTCGCGCGAAGTCCGTCGCTTGGACCAAAAGATGGGGAGACGTTGCGCCTGAAGGGGTGCCCAACTTCGAGCACACCGCCGTTTCAAACACGCCGGCACTTCTTCCCATGGAACTCGCCTCAACTTCGTGGTGAGCCTGCTGAAGGAACGTGTATGCGGAGCTCTATCCCCAACTTCGTGGCGACCCTGCTGAAGGAATGTGTAAGCGGAGCTCTATCCAGGATAGATACAGCTCACGTTGCGTTGTGCGCAGCCTAAGTGTGTTTTCAATTGCTGGAGGGGCCCGCCACAACATCATGTCGCAATGGACGGACGTTTGGGGACTTGCTCCCGCCTCTGGCAGGTTGTGCTACCTGCTGAAGCAAACCACACACCAGGGCGTGCTCGACATAGACACCAGGATGCTGAGGCTCTCGGGCAGGTCGACATGCACTCCTCGCTGCCGATCCTGGATCATATAGATACACTCCTTCTGATACAGATCCGCTCTTCCGACGCCCGCAAATCGGCCTTGCCATCTTCATCCCTCTTGCAAGAGTCTCGCATCCTGGCGGCAAAACGACAGCCGCGGCGGAAAACACCACCAAGTGATGATGATAATTCGACAGGTCTCTGCGCTGCTCCCAATCCGCGGCGCCTTCCCAAGTCTGGATCGATGTTTTATCAAGCGATGTGGAGTCACCAGTCGCGCGGCGGACGCGCGGCCCGATTGGCTTGCGCTCGTTGCAGCCCTCGGCAAGTGTATAACGCATCGAAAGATGGCTGGGTGAGTGTCTTGTCTTGCCCTGCATATCGCGCCCGCAATCTCATGCGGAAGATCTCTCGATTTGGAGACGCAAGCACGTGATAGCGCACCGAGAACGAAGCCCGCGCAGCTGCAGCAACGCGGCCGATGGCCAGCGCGGCGGCGGACGGATGGCTTGAATCAAGTCTTTATCTGCCGGGCTGAAGGCAAATCAGTCCTGGGTGATTTGGGGCCGAGACCGCTGCCTTACGCGAAGGAACGAAGGTAAACGAAGAAGCGCATCGTGTGTGTGGCAGCTTGGTAGAGTTTGCATATCAATAGTACTATAGTATTGCTAATAAATATTGAGCCACGCGCGTTAGAGCAGCTTGGGGTTAAACACGGCGAGCCTCCGTCGCACGAGCTCGAAGACGCCGTTGCGGCGGAAGAGACAGCAGATCCCGCAGCGTGTCTTGGCCAGCAGAAGACGCTCGGCCTTGAGCACCGCGGACTGGCTCTGGAGCTGGTCGAACTGCTGCTCGTGGCTCGCGCGCGCGTCGCCCAACACCTTGAGCAGCTTCTGCTCCTCCTGGCGCTCCTCGGCCATCTCCGCCAGCGCGGCCGCGACGTCGCTCACCGTGCGTACGCTACCGGCCTCGAGCTCGCGCACGAACTCGTCGATGTCCTCGATGCGGTCGTGGCAGTCGTCGATGTCGTCGCCGTAGGACTCGACCTCCTCCTGTTCGTCCTCGAGCGCCAGCTCTAGGTCGCCCAGCTCCATCTCGACCTTGCGCAGGCGCGCCACCGTGGCCTTGAGCACCTGCACCAGCGCGTAGTTGGTCACCTTCACGAGGCGGCGTGACGTCTGCTTGTCCATGGCAACCTTCATCTGCATCGTGTCTGTCGGAGTGTGTAGTCTGCGGAAGAGATCGGTCGAGGCGCTGCGTGAGCCTCCCTCTGTCTCGGGTTGCTTCGCGCGTGGGAAATCCGAAAGTGAAGATTGCTGCCGCACTGCTGGCGGCGCAGACCAGCCATCGCCTGAATGAACCCGGCCGGATTATGCATGGGCCCAGCGGTTACGCATCGGTCGCAAAAACCCTGCGCCGCCTCGGCGACGATTGGCCTAAAATGGCCATTTTTAGTTTGCTGTTGCGGCACTGCATCCACGGCTCAGCGAAGAGGTCTCGGCGGCCAGCCGGCTCCGGCACGATGGGTCCGGCGGCCTGCACTCGGCTCTAGTGCCGTCCGCGCAAGGACCTGGCGGGTTTCGCCAACTTGGTGATCTCCTTGCTTTGGCACGATTTGATCCAGCCCACAAGCTCGGCACGGAGCCAACGATAGGCACTTCCCGACAAGATGGCAGCCAGAGCGATGCTGCAGCGCTCACGCCTTCGTGATGGTGGCCGCACCATTTGCAGCCGTACCATTTGCAATCCGTCTAGATTAGGAAAGGAACTCGCCGGGTGGTGCGGCGCAGGTTTGGTGTGCCTGGCCTCGGTGGCGCTGCCATGTGGGGCGCGCAATAGTGACCGCTTCACAGGCTGTGAATCACAGCCAACTGTGGTGACCTCGTTCCCACAGAAACGAGGCGATTTCGCCATATTGGACACGCACGTCAACGGTGCCGCTGGATAAGAGGTCAGCTCAGCATTGTCTGGTCGAAGGGGGCTGGCGGCGATCTTTAGGATCGGCACCGCTGGCCCTAGAAGTCTGCAAGCGAGTGGTGACACAGCGAGGCAGCCGCGCCAACGATACATGTACCCCTGCGCCAAGCGTGCTGCAGCGCCGTTGCTGACTTGGCAAGTCCACGTAGCAGCATTCGTCGACGTGGATCTTTTCGCAGCGATACGCTGGGCTCGGCAATGCAGTGAGCTATATACTCTGAGTGACTCCTCACCTGCCGAGACGCTCGGCGCCAGACGACTCCAGCCCGCCCCTACCGAGTGCAGGCACGGCAGAAACAGCACCCGTGCGCGCTGCCGCTCGCACGACGCCATGAAGCACTTCGGTGCGCTCGCGCTACATACAGCGTAGCTAACACGCCCCAGCGCGCGCGAGGCAGCGACCGAGATGCATTCGTTGAAGCGAGAGCACCAGCTTCTTCGCCACCTAGACGGATGCCGCGCACGGGGCGGACCATCGAGCGCGCCGCGGAAAGCAGCAGGCGGCGATCGTGTGGCTGCAGGCGGCAACCTTGAAGGCGCGCAACGTGCCGCACGATGTTGGAGACCAAAACAGGCTTTGCCGGTTGTGTCATCGCCTCACATGTGCCGTTGCGACCACCTTGGTGCGCGTGCAGCAGACGCTTTTCTCGAGCCGGGCGATCGCTTGGCCCAGACTCCGGTTGCTGGAGAAGGAAAAGCAGACGGTTGGCATAAGAACCACTTGAGGCTCGAGCCGAGCCGCATCGGGAAAGCGCCACCCGGTGATCCCGAGATCGGGCTTCCCGACGGAGCTCCTTCAGCGTCTTCGCGGACGATGTTGGGCAAGGCGCGCGGCTTATCGGTACGCCAACGCCAGCGCCGAGCGCAGGACTCAACCCGGAGCGCATGGCAGCCATGATGGCTCGGTGCCGCCAGCTTTTGGCGCCGCTGCTGTGCGCGTGACTACAGTTGCAGTCACGCAGTCACACAATCCGTCAAACCTCTATGCCAGTCAGAGCCGTGCGAGTTGTCGCCGCGAGATGAGTGCGTCGACCACCGCGGCAAGCCCGACTTCAAATCGTGCGTGTTCATCTCGCGCGCAATCCGCGGAGTAAACATGTACAGCGTATGTATCTGCTGTACTGACTTGGTGCAAAGCAGTCGTCGTTGACAGAACGACTCGTTTCAATGCCCTGGACTGCTAGTAGAGTGAGCACCTAGCCATTTGTTCAAGAGTGGCACCAAATCTACTCAACGGACCCACCAACGTGCCCTTCGCGGGGCGCCCCCTGCGAAGCCAGAAGTATCGATCCTGCAGAGAAAGTGAGGAGGAGAACGATCGAGTCATGGTAGAAGACCGAGGAAAATTTCCACAGAGGCATCTTAGTGCGGGCAGTGATAAGTAGCTCAGTAGACAGTCTGATATTCTCGTCTCTCGTTGCCCTCAAGGCCGATAGTCCGCCCCGGTGATCTTGTCTCATTTGGTTTGACGTCTCTGCTGCAAACGCGGTCGATGCGGACAGCGGAGCTGAAAAGTTCGTTTACATGTAAACCCAGCCAGATGCCGCGCCAAAAGGGGCATTCGAGCGCCGTGCCTCACGCTGCCTGCGCACCGAAAAACAGCGGCGCTGAGCAACGGCATTGTTCGTGTTCGGTATAGCGGACTGACGACGTCGATGTACATGTGCTCTGCTTCGGTGTCCTCGACGGAGCGGACACTTCCTGGACCGATAGGCATGCAGCTTGAGGTGTGAAAGCCTCAACCCTATTGGCCAAAACTCAATGACTCGTTGTCCTGTCAAAACGAGCACCATTTTGACAGGTTCACAGCGATCGGTTGACCATGGCGGTGCCGTCTCGGCTGCTAACGTTCAAGGGCCACCGCGAGTCGGTGAACACGCTGCTGTGCGAGGAGGACGTGCACCCGAATGTGCTCGCGTCTGGTAGCGACGATGGCACGTGCCGACTGTGGGACGTGCGCACTACGCGAGTGACCAAGTGCCTCAACGTCAAGAAGGCGCTGGGCACAGACGACATGGACGAGAGCGCCGTCAACTCACTGGCATTCGGCACGGCCACAGCGGGCGCAGAGAGCGCCTACATCTACGTTGCGGCAGGCAACAAGGTGCTGGCGTTTGACGTGCGACAGCCGGCGCTGATCGTGGACTGCGCGGACCGGGAGGTGTTCCAGCACAACGAGGACGAGATCAACGTGCTGTCGCGGCACCCGGGCAAACACGGCAAGTTCCTGTCGGCGCCTGACGACTCGGGCGATATATGCGTATATGACCTGGAGAACCACCGCCTGTTCAAGACGCTGTGCGGGCATCACAGTAACATTTGCAGCATCGCGCCCTTCCGTCCGAACGCTCCCTGGGATCTCGTGTCCGGAGGAATGGACGGCCTGCTGCTCTTCTGGGACCTTTCTCGGGGGCGAGTCAAGTTTAGCATCGATCTCAATACAGGCGTAAACGGACTGGGCGACAGTCCTGCTGCTGAAGGAGAGAGCGCCGGCGTCCAGCAAATGTTCAACCCACCGCTAGTGCATTCGCTCGCGTTCGCGCCGAACGGCAAGTCCTTTGCAGCTGGTCTGGGAGATGCCAGTATTGCCGTTGCAAACTTTGGCTCGAAGCAGATCGTGCGCCGGCTAAAGCACCACGGCGCGATGGTCTCCCAGGTTCACTTCCCTGCGTTCCGCCCTGAGGACCGACTCGTGTCCACTGCTAACGACGCGAAGGTGTGCGTGTGGGACTACCGGGCAGCACTATCCCTTGATGCGCCCGACGCCAACAACGACGACGCTGACCCCACGGCGCCGAATCCGTTCGTGGTCACAGAGTTCGCGCTGAGTAACAGTCCGAACGCAATCACCACCAGCAGCAAGCAGAATCTGGTCGTCGTGGCCGACTTGTCCAAGGAGATTTCCGCGTACTCCGTGCTGTAAGCAGTGTTCGTATAAGAAAGCAGATCATAAATTAGACGTGCACACATTGTCTCTCATCGTCGCCCTGTCAAGACTTGCCATCATCCAGCGTTGTCGTTACTGCTGCAGTGATCGCTGGAAGCTATGCTGACCGCTGCCTGCTTGGTGTGCCGTGAGTGTCTTGGATTACGTCGTTATTTGACGCACCGACGTCTTCATGGACTCGTTGTCGGGTCCCGGGGGGCGTGCTACAAGCCTCCATTTGACAACTCAGCTACCGTCAATGGTAGTAATTTCAAAAGTAGTAACAATGCTACTATTCACCTTGATATTAATAGTACATATTGTGCTTTTCATTCAAAATTTCCTGGCGCGGTTCATTAGACCTTAGTAGCAGTTTGTATGTACCCATGCAGAAAGCATGTGCTCAACGATAGTCACATGGTATCGATGTTGGACAGCCGCTTACCCACCGGAGACCGAATAACCTACCAAATACCTTCTGAGTGACCAAAACCCCGGTAGAAGACGCGTCATAAGGTTAGATACGCGGCAGGGAGTCACTTATCAGACGCAAGAGTCACCTGGGCGAGTCGTCCGAATCACAAATAGGATGCTAGTTAATTTTCAATTCACCCTGAATCCAAGAGACCACTTCGCTATTCGAACCTTGCTGTCGCCCAACCCCCGCCAAGCGCTGTTCTCTTCTACAGACCCAACTCGAGCCTCATCAACGGCACGCCGACCGCCTACACCTGCGTCTTCACGTCGTCGTCTGAGCTCCGTCTTGGAGGGTTCAGTCTCTGTGAATGCAGTCAACACATCCGCTACTACTCGTGGTCCAAGCGCAAGCGGTGTTACTAGGCGTAGTGCTGCTGCAGACATCGCCTTGATACGTGAAATAGAAGCTGAGCGCCAACGGAAACGGACTCGCTGCGACGAATTGTTTTCAGAAGGCTCTGACGATTTGGACGAAGCAGAAGATTCGCCAACGCCACTCATGGACACTTTCATAGAGACTGGAGGCGCGGAAGCAATCGTCTCCATGACCAATTTCTCTCCGGCTGAGATCAACAGGCTGTGGTGCGATATTGCCGGTTTCATGGCTACGGCTTGGAACGTTGGTCGTGGTAAGAAGTCACGCCATTCTGGGAAGGACATGCTGTTCATGACCTTAACGGCGTTGAAAAGTTGTGGTGAGTGGGACGTTGCTGCGCGGACATTATCAGAAAAATCAGGCACGTTTGAGAAGATGATCATGAATTATCTGATCGTCTTATCACCGCAATTGTACAAGCTGTTCGTGGAGTCTCATGCTCAGCGTGATACTATGAAGCGGCTGCAACTGTCGGGGAACGTCCTCAACGAGCACCCGTGCGCTCGGTATGCTACCGACGTCACATTTCAGCAGTCCAACATGCCGTCGGGCACTCAAAAAGAGCGGGCCGAGTTCTACAGTGCGAAACATAAACAGCATAGCTTCAAGGTGGAAGTATCCGTCTTCCCACAGCTTTCGCACTCAATTGCTCTAAACATTACCGCGGCAATACAGCGGACATCGCCATTTTTCGGAATAACATGAATCAACCGCGCAGGCAATCGCGCAAGCCTGTCTACTTGCATACTAATAGTTATACAAGTGTTTATAGAGGTTACATGTGGACCACACAGTCAAATCTTTGCCAGATTGCAGCTAAGTTGGAGGCGGCAACATGGTTGCCAATGCTGCAGAAGCAGTCAGTGCCGTCAGTGCTGCTACGGCAGCTACCAGCAGCAGCCAAGAAGACAAAGTGTCAAGCTCGCGTGAGTCACCGCCAACAAACCGGCGTCGCAGGGACGTGCAAAGGATGCCACAATCAACGCCGTCGCCGACGACTCGTGTGTCGCCGTATCCGCTGCGCGAGTGAACCCCGTCTCAACTGCTGTCACCTTCAGTACCTACACCCCGTCGACAAACTCGAGTTTCGCTTGATGCTTCACCAGCGAATGAAGAGCATGATGAAGCAGATCAGCATTGCCTACAGCTGCTGGTGCAACCTCTCGTGAAAGATACCGTGGGAAGTCGAGACACTTCGGCCACGATGCTTGAGGTCTGGGGCCACTTCAGCGACATCATCCATAAGCTGTGGGAAAAATTCGCTGCCGTGTGAGGGGGCTAGCGGTAAAGCGGGAGGTGTGTGGTCAATCGCAGACCCCACCGAGGCAGCGTGGTACAGGGCGATGCAATTCAAGTGGAACTCGCGCCTCGTTCCAACGACAAAGTCTGAGACAGGCTAGAACCGATGGCTGGCCGCGCGTCGTGTATATTGATGATCTATGAATACGGCCTTGGCATTCCAAATGCGGGAGTCCTCGAAGAGTTCAAGGATGCTCGCATCCGTCCACAGCACACCGATCGTTCCGGGGCTGCTGCAGAAGCCTGGATTCGGGAGGTAGTGACGAGGCTGCAAGAGATTTCGGGGGAAACATATCAAGGTAGTGCAATTGTCTGGCGCATATGCTCTGGCCAACACCTTCTGCGAAACCTTATATCTGACCTTCTGCAACTCCGAGGTCAGCGAGCCAAGTGCGAGTTCCTGCTTCGTTAGTCGGCTCTAGTTGTTGAACACGCTCGTGGTGCGGGGCTCCTGCCGCTGACTCAACAGGACTACTTGCTGTACTACCTGGCCCTCCTCAGTCGCACAGCCTCGATCAGTGGCGCCTCGACAGAAAGCAGTCTAGCGAAGTGAGTACATTTTTGTCCAATTAACGCACGCTGTCGATTTGGTGTCGATTTGGCCAACCCAGCAAAAATGGCAAATTTAGACGAAAAGCACAATACTATTACTGAGATAGCAAGCACCTATAGGTATGCTGCTGCGCAGCCGGCACAGGATTAATTCGTTGTCGCATGAAGCCGTGGTACGCACCCCCAACTAAGTATATATTGTGATGGACTACGATTGTGCTTTGAAGAAAGGTAAACGTTAACGAGTTCGAGTATTTCAGGGCGCTCGCTAAGCAGTGTCTTGCGATCGCTTAGTGCCATTCAGTGTTCGTTTTCGGCTCTACCATCAAAGCCATATTGGTCGAGGTGAGCGGTCGCTAACATGTTGAATGTTCGGGGTAGGTCTAGCTGATTACCGTGCCTTAATTATCGTGGTCCTTCTTTGACGTTTCTAGTTTTTGTTATTCCTGACGCTGTGTTCGCCTCGGCGTACGTCCACACTGTGATATCCATCAAGATCGCAGCTCAATGGAACTTGGCACTGTTCGTACTGTGCAGCGTTTCTCTCAAGCTGCTGCATTGCTTGTGGGGTGTAACCAGATGCTAATTATTCTGGGATAGGAAGCAACGAAGTACTTACAGCACAAGCCAACGGGGATTATTACATGGAGTGAGCCGCTGTCCACTCTGGTATACCGGTATTTGCTTTGGGTCAAATAGACGCGTTCGGACTGACCGATGGGATCGCACGTGAGATGTTTGCAGACGACGATGGCACCGACATACTGGCACGATGCGCAGGCTTAGTGGCGGCTCGGTAGGGCTTAGTTGTAGATAAAACGATGCAAAGACAACACGTTCTTCCCACTGAGCAAGTTTGGGATTGAGGGGGAAAACTCGAAGGTGCCAACCCCCTCTGTTATCTGGGACCATGCACAAACTGTAGCATCCAACTAACTGAGCAGAGACACGACAACTCCAACCTACTTAAGATGGATGTCTTTAGCTCGCAGTCGCAAGCGAGGTGAGGTGGATGCCATCGGTTTGCAGTCGATGATGGCGCATGCAGACTGGGCGATGGATTTGGAAGCGAGGTGGATGCCTTCAGTCTACCGTCGACGAGAGGTGCTGCAGGCACTTGAAAAGCAGCGCTAAGTGACCTGTTGTTCGGCCATGGACGGTGGCGGAGCGGTGACGCCGGAGGTTGTCTCGCAGGATCGGTTGCGGCAGATCGACAGGGAAAGAACGGTACCCAAGTACCTCAATTAGGCAGTCTAGGATAGGCGCCCCAAAAGTTGCGTTTTCATACACCACAATAGGATCCACCAGGAGTCACACTCGGAGACCGACGGCGACGAGGACCCGCAGCCGTCGGAGATGCAGGATTCTTGTAGCGACGAAGTCGCTCAGTCGAGCTCAGGTCTGGGAGAGGAGCGTTCCGAAGCTGCGAGATTGGGCGACGTCGGCGATGACGTGGCGAATGCGACGTGGCTTGCGGAGGAGTCATGGAGGCCGAGCTAGTAGCGGTCGAGTTCGCCGAGGTTGCAACGGAAGAAGTCGCAACCTCGCTCGAAGAGAGTTACCAATCATGACAGATGAAGCTGGTGGAACAGAACTATCCCGTCCACGACAACGAACTCCTCGCGATGCGCTACGCTATGATCAAATTCAGAGTATACCTCCTCGGCGAGCAGACGTTCGCGGTGTACACGGATCACGCTTCTCTTGGTACGGCGATGAAGAGTCCTCATCTCTCTCGCAGGCTCTCCTTCTTCCCGGAATACAACTTCGTCGTGCACTACGAGCCCGGCAAGAACAACATTCTCGCCGACGCACTCTTGCGGCGTACGGACTACGATCCTCGACGCTTGGCGTGTCACCAGGACCTTCCTAATGACGAGGACGACGAAGACGACTGTGTAGTGTGCGAGGCGCTGGGCATCAACGCCATGTTGTTGAGCCCCGTTCTGTCTCTGCGTCAGCAGATCGCAGAGGCGTACGAAGAAGACGCCTTCTATGCCGCAATCCTCCGACATCTCCGCGATCCGTCGGCGGAGACTCTGTCGAATCTGACGCGCCCAACGCGTGAGTACATCACGCGTTACGACCTAGAGGGTGATCTGCTCACATACACCATCGACACGTTCGACTCTCCGCGCGTCGTCATCCCCGCTGATGACGACCTACGCGCTCGTCTCGTTCACGAGGACCATGACGCCCCGTTTGGTGGTCATCTCGGCCGCAAAAAGTCATTAGCGGCACTTTCACGCGACTTCTTCTGGCCCCGCATGTACAAATGGGTACGCAAGTGGGTCCATTCTTGCGAGACCTGCCAGCGCGTCAAGCCGGCGGCGTCGAAGCAAGCTCCGCTGTGTCCGCTGCCCATCGCCACGAGCACGTGGCGATCCGTCAGCATGGACTTCGTCTTCGGACTTCCGCGCGACGACCAGGGACGCACGGGCGTCCTTGTCTTCGTCGATCGCTTCAGCAAGATGGTCCATGTTGCTCCAGTCGCCGCCCAAGTGACTTCCGAAGATTCTGCAGCGCTGTTTATCGACCTGGTGTTCCGCCACCATGGCCTTCCGGAGTCCATAGTCTCGGACCGCGATCCCCGCTTTACATCCGCGTTCTGGACGCGGCTGTTTGAATTGCTGAGCACTTGCCTGCTGATGTCGACGGCGGCCCATCCGGAGACGGATAGGCAAACCGAGCGCGTGAACAGGGTCCTCGAGGACGTCCTGCGCAGCTACGCGACATCCTTCGCGTCCTGGAACTTTTTCTGCCGCTGACCGAGTTCGCCATGAACAATGCCGTTCATGCGTCCACGGGCTTGACCCCGTTCTTCGTGAACAACGCGCGTCATCCGCGCGTTCCGGCGCTGCTTGCCACCCGCGCCCCAGACACATCACCGGGTTCCACTCTTGGTGGGGGAGGAACTGCAGCAGCACCGACACAGTCGGCGCTAATGTTGAGTGGTCCCTCGCCGATTTCAGCCGGTACTCAGGCGGGTACACTGGGTACGTCCAAGCCTCCTGATAACCGGCTGCATACCTGTATCCCGACCGGTACTCCGCACTCACGGAGTACGCCTGCGCTACCTGCTGAGAACCACGCACTTCGCGGAGTCGCGCGTCAACCGAGACCGATCCAGACTGACGCGGCGAGGAACGCCGCGCCCGAACCAGGCGTCGCCAACTTCGCGCAGTAAAAGACTTCGACGCCGATCGACTCGGCAGCAGTGGCCGACATCCTGCTGCATCGCCAGGCTGTCACGCGCTTCGGGCGTGACGCCCTCCAAGCCGCCGTGGACATTCAGAAAGGAAATGCCGATCGACGTGGCCGGAAGAACATGCCGTCCTTCCGGCGAGGCGTGCGCGTGCTGCTATCCACGGACGGCATCCAAGGCACCGCGGTGACCAACTTGGGTGCGAACAAGCTTGCGCCACACTTCATCGGCCCATTCAAGATTACCAAAGTTATCGGCGATGCCTATACGCTAGACATTCCTACGGCGATGCGACTGCACCCGACGTTCTACGTCGGGCGCCTCAAGCCCTACGTTCCGGCGGTGATTTCTGAGGTGGATGCTCCGCTTCCTCGGCAGGCGCGTAGTCGGACCGACCCTGCCGCGTCGTTGGCGCTGAGTCGGCAAGAGCCCTCGCTCCGCACGCGAGGGCGTCGCCGCGCGTGGACCTCCGCAGACGAGCGTCTCCAGATGACGAAGCCGCGTCATCATCTCGCGCCGTCCCTGCTCCCATGTAGTCGCAGCCGCCACACGCACACGCGCAGACTCAGCGAGGTTCTGAGCGTACGTCGCTTCGTGTATCATCGGCTGATACTGCTCAATCGCCAGACGCTTCGTTAAGTCGGTCGCCGCGGCGCCACGGCAGCCGCAGCTTGTCCAGTACCGTCGTGATGGCCCGCCTCCACATGTTGATGCATCGGGTGCGCAACACTGGATTGTGGAGCGGCTTGTTGACCATGATACGCGCGTGAATCGCGAGGCACATCCTCGCGATACGACTGGTCGTATCCGTACGCGCGCGCAGCGTCGACACGCACCCGAGAAGCATTACCGGGTGCGCTGGCTTGGACATTCGCCGGCCGATGATACATGGGAACCGCGTCCGCCTTCTCAAGGACGTTCCAGATGTCGTGAGCGACTACGAGATCTCGCTCGCGCAGGTGACCGCGAGCGATCGCGACGTCCCCCGCCACGCTCCTGATAGCGTGGACGGCCTCGCGAGCGACTTCTCGAGCGACTACATCGACGATCCCCGCCTCGCAAGTCGCGGCGCGCACTACCGCGACAAGCCGCCACCGCAAGATCACTCCGAGCTCGATAGAAGCGGCCAACCCAGCGACGCTCACCTCGCCGAGCGGCCAGAGCGCCAACTGGCGCTCCAATTCTTCAAGCGTCGGCCTCGGCTGGTCCTCCCCACAGTTCCGGCAGCCTTCAACCATGTGCACGTAGTACAGCCGTGACTCGCGTTGCGCCACTTCGCACACGCGTGCACAAAGATCTCCACTATCGTGCGCGCCCCGCGTGGCTTCACGGTCCTCGAGCCAGGCCGTGAAAGACAGGTTTTCACGGCGAGAGGCGTTCCAGCGGCGAATGAAGGCACACCACGACCGCTGCAAAGCGTCGGTCGTGAACGCGTTGCTGGTTGCCTTGCCTCGGACCGCGCGGTACCGCCTGAAGTATTCCTTCATGGCGTCAAGGTCTTCGGGTTCTTCGGCGCCGTCGAGGCTGTACAGTTCCTACCGTTTGAGGTCGTCTTCCATGACGAAGTACGCCGACGAACTGGACGGCGCGGCGCCACTTCTTCTCGTCGCCCACATCGTGAATTGCAGAATGAGCGCGTGGTGGGAGCACCACACGAGGTCGTCGGACAGTCCGTTGCTTGGTCACTTTCGCTCTGCGACGGCACTCACGCAGGTGTGAGTGCAGCTTTGAGAGGAGGGTGATGTAACGGGCTGTTTCAAGTTACATATGTAGGTAGATCTATATAGCTAAAGATACAAAGTAGGTTCAAGCACACGGCTAGCGTGTGCTTCGTGTAGTCCTGTCATTGGTTGAAAGTGTAGAGCCATTTCAACCAATCAGACGACAGTTTGCATTTGAGTGGCCCCGGCGGCCACTAACATAAATCAGAGTTAAATTTGCCCCAAAGCCCATACTTAGGCTCAGCTCCCTGAGTCTACCGCGCTTCCTCGCAGTCTATAGTGAACGCTAGATAACGAACACACCTGGCCCGTTATAATATCTGTATTGCTAGCTCATTTACGTGTGTCTTATCGCTGCTAGCCAAAGAACAGTTGACGATGAAGCCCCCGTGCGACCTAAGAAGCAAGTTCGAAGGGCAGAACCTGCGCCTGGATCAGCACTTCCTGAGAAAACGACCAAACCGCCACCTAAGAAACGTGTGGCGAAGAATCCGGTTTCCAAGCCACCGAAGAAGCGTACGAAGAAGCATATTGAAGAAGAAACGAAGCAGCGACGACGTGAACTCGCAGCGTTCGGCAAAATATGGGGTGAAGGAAACAGCACAGGTAAGTACGCCTCGAGTTGATGATGAGTGTGTAAGATGGCTTCGTAACCTGTTGGATTTATTATGTGGAAAGTGAGCGACGGAAAATCCGTGCAGCCTCCTATCAGTGCAGTAGAACCTTCCACAAGAAACCAGACCTCGTCGAAAGGTATGTAATTCTGCCTTCGATTCGCCGAGCTTTTACGAACGCATTATACTGACCAAGATTGCGTATGCAACATAGATAATGATGACACTGACACGACCACTGCTCCGAATGCTGACGCGAATATGACCACGGCGCCGAATGCTGACACGAACGGGATATCCCGTGAGGCTAATGCTGACACAGGAATGACCACGACTGCGAATGCTGACGCAAACGGGTTACCATCTAAAGCTAATGCTGACACGGACCTGACCGCGACTCCGAATGCTGACACGTCTGGCGCTAGTACAGCACACACCACCGGAACCAGTTCAGACATTAACAGTTTCGCTGATGGTGAGAGTGGCTATGTCGAACATGATGAGGATACTATCGTTTCCAAAGATGGTTCAGATGACGAGGCGTACGAACCTGACGACGAAGACGGAGAAGAGGAGGATGGAGAAACACAAAATGACAGTGACGGAGAGGAGAAAGCTGGAGAGGAGAGCCAGCAGACTATCGACGACACAAGGCTGCTTCTACAAGAAGCTGCTGGCAGTTCACCACTTCAGTTTGACGGCGTCGATATTCTGGATCCGACCATTGTCGGTGAAAACGGTCAGACCGAGCTACAATCTGATGGGGAAGGAGGGGAAGACTCTGCGGAAATCGACTTTGAGGAGGAAACGGACAGCGACACAAGTGGAAGCGAGACTAGCAGGACTGAGAGTTTTCAGCGTGAACTACATCGTGTTGCCAAGTTGATGGAGGCAGCCGAGCTGGAAAGGTGGCATATGCAGATACAAGATGAGGCCGCGGTTCTGATTTAAACTAACATAGACAGCATCTAATTCGTTTCTTGCGCTGACAGAGTCATCTGATGTCTACACCGACGATCAACTGGACCAAATGAAACTGGACGGATAGAGCGTGCTGCCTGACAACGTCGAAGCTGAGATTGCGGATGATCCTACGGTCGACAAGATGTATGAGGGGTACTGCGGGCCGTCGAAGGATATCATGTCTGTTTCCAAGTCTCCTTTGCAGTGGTTTTACTACTTCTTGCCCAAAACATTTTGGCGGCAAGTGGCGACCCAGACAAACCTCTAGTGGGCGCAGACGCTGGACGCTCGGCTCCAGAAAGCAGAAGATAAGGAGGCTACTGTTACGCATCAAGCACCGCGCGATAGAGCTAAGTTACTCAGAAACCTCCAGAAATTTGGAAAGGTTTCCCCCCACGAAGTTGTACGTTGGATTGGATTGACGCTAGCTCATGCCTTGAGCCCATGCAAGCAGATGGATTAACACTGGCAAAAGAAAACGTTTGGCGTCCGTCCTGCTGAAAATTTTGGAACGGTCATGTCGCGCGACCGTTTCCGAGAAATCTCGCGTTTTATTCACTTCACAGACAACACCAATCCTACAGCAGCGACCGATCGAGTGTGGAAGATACGATCGGTGTTGTCAGTCCTGGAGAAGGGTTTCAAAGAGGGATACGTTCTGGGCTCGCGTGTGGCAATTGAATAAGGTGTTCTACCGTCTCACAATCGTCGCAACCCAACAAGGACCTTCATGAAAGATAAGCCGCATCGCTGGTGCTCCAAATGTGTCATGACTTGCTGCGCTGAAACGGGATATTGCAAGCGGTGAGTATGCTGACATGAAAGGGCTATCAATGCTATGGTGTGCTGACGAGATATGATGTTCTTGTTGGCGTGTATATTCAGCGTGGAGATGGACATCGGGCGAGCTGGGGATTCTGAAGATTCCCAATCAATGGATACGAAAAATGGCCCTGCTGCTGTTGTCCGAAACATTGCGTGCGTGTTCCGTGGACTTCCATACCAAGGCCGCCGGCTTGTCATTGGAGAACGCTATTATTCATCGATTCCTCTGGCTCAACAGCTAAGAACAATGGGCTTTAATTACGTCGGCACGATGCAGACGAACAGGAAGGGCTAGTGTGACGAGTTGAACTACCCTGAGACGAAACGGCAAGCGAGGACCCCGCGCGGTTCATTCAAAATGGCCGCGGCAAAATCCGACCCAGGTCTTGTGACTCTGATGTAGGCCGACAACACGACCGTCTACTTCGTGGCTTCTCACATAGTTGCTGAGGCAACAACCGTGCGCCGATGGGAGAGAAGGGGGGCCCCGAGTGATGTACCCTGCCCAGGTTTTGTCGCTGAGTACCAGCGCTACATGGGGGGGGGGGTGATCGACACGATCAACTACGGCTTCCATCATATTCGATGTAGATGTCGGTAAGGTACATGTGGATGATGTAATGCTGACATGGAGTGACTATGCGTACTAATGTATGCTGTTCTGGTGAACAGATTCAACAAATACTACAAGGGCCTGTTTCTCGGACTCGTTGACATGGCATTGGTGAACGCATACATTGTGTACAGGCGGCTCTATGAAAAGATGAAGAACTCGCACTTCGAGTTTCTAGCCAGGCTCCACAAAGAGCTCATAGAGGAGACAGAGCACAGCTTCATACAAACGACAGGGACCACCAGCGGACAGGGTACAGCGGAGTGACCGGCACCACACCTAGGCGAGCACACACTAACACAGACGACCGACTATCGCACGAACAACGGTGTCCAGCGCCTGCGGCAGTGACAATGCGAGGTGTGCTCGTATTACAAACCGGAGGGAAAGAAGAGAGGGGGAACGTCTACGTTCTATTGTCCAGCGTGCTCGCAAGGCAAGCGTTGGCTTATTTCGCTGTGCAATAAGGTGCGTGGCCACCGAAAGAACGAATCCTTCACCTGTTCACAGATCTGGCACATGGTGTGGCAAAATGGTGAGTTCGCGCCCAAGAACAGTCACATCCGAGACAGAGCCCTAGCGGCAGAGTAGGTCAGAGCGTTAGCGACAGAGTAGGTAACTGGTCAAAATGCATTTGAAGTTTGTGTTAGCTACCTACCGGCTTGTCTCCTTGTTAGTGCTTGTTTGCTGGAGTGTGCTTCGGGCAGGAATCGATATGACGGTCGAGGCACGCGCTTGCATGCGTCCTCACGCGAATAAAAAAAAAGGAATTCTAGACTTGTTATGATTGGCTTAAATAGACGTGTCGCATGGTGCCCGTCCTCTTGCAGGAATTATTACCGGAGAGCTTAGCTACAACGCGTGCGCAAAATATACAAAAAAAAATGTCTAGCCTAACCTATGGCATACTATAATCCCATTGATTCCTTATGCTGTTCAGAACAGCATAAGGTGTTTTTTATCACGTCCGTCACCAGGGATTGGTTAGTAGTCCGAAATTGGATATCATTAGTAGTAATAATATTACTACTAATGATATTAAAAAAAATAAAAATAATAGTATAGTTCTCAGGTTTAGCGGATTAATAGTGATAAGTGATTTATTAGCCACAAATCAGAAGATATCGGAGATATTATCACTACAAATCTTGTAGAACCTCAACCCACGTTGGATCTTGAAAGGCCGCGCACAATTTGAAGGTTTCCCGTCTTCTCCCCACCCCACCCCACCCCACCTGTTCGCTGAGTCTTCGACTCCCACGCTGGACTCACTACCGATGAGGTGTGTTAAGATTGACTGTTGCTGGGGAGACGTACCTGAGACGTCGCCTTGTAGTGTCTGTGGACTTCTAGTGCATCATCTATGCAGCAACGAGCTGTGCACCACTGCAGAACTGTCTAAAAGGTGACGTGGTCGATAGTAACATGCTGTTTATGATTCACAGGCGAGCTAACATGATGAACCCGAAGGTTTTGCAGTCGCGAGTGTGTGAACGAATTCTTCCAGCCCGATAGTGACTCGTAGGAGCTTACACCAAGCAGCCACTCGGGGATATCAGTGTCGAGCCAGGCTTCTGTGATAGACCTAGCACAGGAGGAGTTGGAACCTGAGTAAGAAACGTCGAACTGTATTCCTGACGACATCAGCCACGCCCCCAAACGGAACACGATGGACGGCGTTTGGCAATTGATACACCAACTCGGAGCACCTGTTCGGCATAAAGGCAAGCAATTCACTCCCATCTGCTTGCTTTGCTTGAAGTCGAAGTCCTGCTAGCGCCACCCTGAATGCCAAGGCTGATGCAGTTTGGAGGAGTGGCTGAATCATCGAGTAGATTGGACTAAAGTAGTGAAGTGCCAGTATGTAGACAAGAGTGAGTGCGAGAAGACTGTTGCCAAGCTGCCCATGTGTAACAAACGCAACGCTCGTGTGTGGAACGTCCAGCAGCTTTGTCACCGCATCGATGTGTGTCGCTGATTTGCCGAGGAAGGACGGGAAAGCTATCCGTCAAATGCGAAGCTAGCACGCGTCTGGTTGGGACGAAAATGTTTAACCGCGTTTCAAGAACGTGTGTTTTCTACAGGTTCATTTGTCATGAGTCCACTGCGCACAAGGACTGACAACGAACGAGCGCAACGGCAGCTGATTATGCGCCACAATCGTCTTGAAATCCAACGCATGGATGCGATGAAGGCAAGGACCCGAGAGGCGGCCCAAAAATCGCGTTAGTAGTGCTATATTAGTGGTAGTAGTAGTGATACTAATAACGCCTTCGTCTATTTTGTAGTGATAGTGATATTCCCTGTTTATAGAATGGAGTAGCATTATCACTATCACTACTAGTCCAAAATTCCCGCTACTACCGATCCCTGCTTGTCATCCCTCCGCGTGCTAGGGGTTAAAGGCCGACTGAAAAGTTTTGCCGTTTGGTAGATGGCACGCACCGATACCAGTTGGACAAGTATCGACGGCAGAGATCCCATGCTTGTTCAAGGCCGAAGTGACTAAGCCCATTAGCCGCGACTTTCCAGTACCACCACACCCATGTAACATCGTTAGCGTTTGCCTCAGTTTTCCGTTGCGCTCGATATTGCCAATGATACGATCAAACCCAGCACGTTGGTCCGCAGAACACAGCTTCCTCTCCTCACAGTTTAAATCCCGAGCCGCAAGGTCATCTGGCGGTGAGTCACCACGTGGGTCGATTTCGAGAAGCGACAGTTTTTCAGCCGCCCGATCTTCTGGAGAAAGCATCGCGTGCACTTTACGAGCGATTTGGTTCAAACTCGGCGATCCTTCCGGTTGGGTGAAGATTGGGTCACGCATTGGAATCCTGGCGCCGGTTAAGAAGCCCGCGGGCCGAGTGCCCCCAAGGCGCAAAATTTGTTTGCTATCTGGGAGGACCAACGACCAAAATGTAGATCGCATCACTTTTGCTGTCTTGATCGCCTTAATGTCATTCACAGCCGCTGCAACAGTTAACTCCAAATATCCTCAGGCAGCAACATGCCCTCTGCCTCTCGATCGGGTTCATAGCACTCGCTATGACGAGTATCATGCTCTGAGCGTTGGACGGGCACGGAAATTTGGTCGGTCCACAAGTCCGCATTTCTGCTTCTCCACTCCGAGCACGTCTTCTCATTGCGCGCACAGCGATAAGACTTTCGCAGAATGTTTTCGACGACTTGATATCGCCCTTTGTTTATGAAGCTGGAATTGATACTATTCCATTGCACACAAAGCTTGAGCAGACCATCATCGTTATGTTCACGCTCAGATTTCTCACTGACCAATCCCCACATGTCCATTAAGCAGATAAGCAGTTTGGCAAGCGCATCAGAAGGTAACCCATCCTTGTTGAGAGACGGCAAGGGAGCCCCGCCCAACATCGGAGCTCTGAATTTTGTCCGAATGAAGCCTTGAAAATTAGGGCTCAGTGGATGGTCAGGAGCGAGATCGAACTCGCGTCGTTTTGGACGGCCTCGTTGAACGCCACTCGGACCGGCTTCAATCGCCACGCAATGTAAAATGTCGACGATCGTTTCAAATTCCACGGGAAAATATGCTCCAGCTGATCCTGATTCTCTCTTCGAGTACATCCATTTGCTCCGGTTTTATCGGCACCCTCAGAAGCACTTGACCAATTGTCCTCAGTGTCTTCGTCAGCATCGTCAGGAATTGTGTCGGCACCTTCAACAAACGAAAGCAGTTGACGAGGGAAAACATACCAAATGTATCACTCCACACATAAGACTTATAGCCGGCCAGCGCATACGCCATTAGTTGGTGAGGCCACTTCGTTGCCCCCCGTAAACGCGTTAACCGTTCGTGTTGCGAGAAACTTCGCTTGGCGCTCGTACGTTCCGCTATCCTCCGCAACACTTGGATGTTTCTCCATGTCTCGTAGGGCAGTTAGCATGACAGCAGCGCTGCTTTTCAATCCACCTTATTCCTTGGTCATATAGGAATGTTGATACTCCTCAACCATGTCGCGCGGCGTCAAGACCGTTAATTATTGCTGAATTGGTATGAACCCTTGACAGACACGATAGCGAAAGATTGGTCTCAACAAAGAACACGTCCCTTTCTGGACGACACTGCTCCCAGATAACCGCTCCGTTGGTGTGCCCGCGAAGCAACCGCTTCCAGCTTCGGTCACACTGGACGTCAATAGCAGCGGCCACGTCCAAACCAGACCCAACGAGGAACCCAGCACGCCTCCGTTTACCGAGATAACTTGCAGATTTCAAACGCACTATCAACGGTCGTGTTATGTCGTCGAGAACCCCGGCTGCCCGCGAGAGCCGACACATATACCGACCGCGTGCCCCTTTCCGAAATGTCTGTGAGTGCGTGTGAATATTCGTCGACATAGCCATAATTTCCGCAGCTAGCACAAAACCCGGATAATCCACAGACGCATCCGGCACCGTGACATCAAATCCACGAGGCATTTTTCCACCGTGAGCCTCTCGCTATGCTTCACACCACGCTCGAGCCTCGGCGGATACCCCTGTACTGCAAATTGCGTCAATCCATCGGCTTACATGAGGCCACAAAGCCGGACACGCCGCCGCGCGGGAGAGTAGCCCCCGCACCGTACACGATTGCGTGCAGATGCAGTCGCCCATCTACTGGAGACTCTACGACCACGTTAAACCCGGCCACCCATCCGAACACGCCTTTTGCACGCTCCAAGTAATTGCGACGAACACGGGTGGCCGAGCTATCGGCGCACCGAAGTAGGTACTGCGTAAACGCCCGCATCCGTCTTCAATACTTGCGCCGAAAGGGCTGGGTACACATTAGAGACGGCGAGCCGGGATCTCGCGCTTTCCTGCAGCTCGGTGGGCAAGGTGGAAAATCTGCATATCTTGCGCGAAAACACTCTCTTCGGGTCATTGAACGCGCCGAGCTCCCGCAATTGAGCAACCCAATGCAACAACAAATCATCATGTTCCGGCGGTGTGATGGTCACCCAGTGCTGGTCCGCACCATATCGATACCGCATGGCGCTTAATTTCGGTCGCGAAGCTGCGCGCTCGAAAGGAGAAAACGGCACTGTGCCTCCAACCAGGGACAGAAGTCGCAGCAATATCGCGTTGAGCTTTATAGCACGTGGGCTATCCGGTCGTTCTTTGGCGTCCTCTAATGCCTTCTTAAACTGGGCGCTGCTTGCTAGCTTTCCAAATGACCTCAAAGTGCCCCCGCGCGACGTACCAACCCGCGCGGTATTTCTTACAGCGGTGTGCCTTTGTATTTGGTTGAAGAGAACAGCCACAAAGCGCGTAGACCTCTCAAATCGACCATCCCAATAATGCATGAAATGGTCGATATATGCTTGTGTCAATGGTCCAGATGGTAGAGGGCCCGATCCCGTCAGAAACAAGTCAGGGAATGCACCAGCCAGCATGTTGGCATTCTCATGCCACTCAACCATGGACGTGGAACCACGCTTGATCGCGATAACTGGGTCACGCTCTCGAAAGCTATTTGGCAAAGGAACGGACCCATACCCAGCCCTATGCCCGACACTTTCCGACTGCGAGAGGGTACCGAGTAGCGCATCGATTATCCCGGGAATTTGTGGATCACTCCCAGCTCGCGTATCGGGAAGAATTGCTGACTGCTGTGTAACCACTCGGTTCCCTGCTGGATACTCAGTCGGTCGTTCCACGCCTTCATTTATGTCGTTTCTATACCGTTCCGACGTCGTGAGGTCATGCAGTGCTCCAACGTCAACAGAGTTAGAGATAGCGACGCTGTTTTCAATTAACACCACTAGATCATTCAGTTGGTGTCTGCGGACTTCGCAATCATCAACCCAAATTTGTTCATCGCTAAAGTATTATTCACGGCCCCCAAAACGTGGAGCCATTCATTCACGGCGTCAACAGGAAGATCGTATAGACCCCAAAACTTTTTCCGCTGTACCCGCCACTCTTCCTCCGGCCCAAAAAAAGTGACTCGTGGCATGCACTCCGGATCAACTAGAGGCAAAACCCTTGCGACCTCGGTTGGGCGATCCGAAGGAAAACATATAACATGGCCACTAGAGTGTTTCCCGGATAACGATATCTCCGTACCAAAGCACCGAACAGGAGCGATGCAGCCCAGTGCAACCGAGCTCAGCTCAGGCAAATCAGCTATGCGACTGCCGCTGGACACACAAAAGGACTCTTATGCGGATCTGCTGCACATTTCTCGCACAACGGGATAGCTTCTTGATCGCGAACCAACTCCGGAATTAAATGATAGACGTCCTCGCCATCAATGTACACCTGACGATACTTCTTCACCACATCCTCACTGCAACTTCGATTTTTTTCTTCCGCTCCAAATCTTTTAACACGAATTGAGCACGCAGTCTCGCAACGGACGAACCACGGTCTTCCGTTTGCTCTCATTTTCCAGCAAAACACGAGCGCATGAAGCGCAGGCCCAAATATCCGTCGATTCAGACTCCAACGCATTTACCAACTTCTGGCAGGCGGCTGTATCCGACGGCTTTGGATACTCGTTTAGTATCCCCTCGAGACGCCTGCGCGATATCTCGCCGTCGCCACCATTTCAATCTAGCTGCTCATCACCAAAGACGAATCCTTTCGGGTCGACTCCACAGCAATAGTAGTAAGCAAGGGCAAGACGAGGATCATTCGTGAACCGCTGACCAGCACTCATACTTTGGATGTCTGCTTCAATGAAATCAGGACTCGTTAACGCCCTCTCAATCAGCTCGTGTAATATATTGCCAGCTTACTGTTGAACATCAGCGCGGCGGTGTTTAGCTCTTGCTTTCTGCTTCACACGCCATCCACGTTCCTTTTCGAGGCGAACCACTTTTTCTTGCAAAGTTTCCTCCAGTTTTTTTCTTTTCTTTTCTCGCCGAGCCCGCTCCCTCTGAACACGCTGTCGACGCTCCGGTGACGTCTCCTCCGCCTTCTTCTTTGCCCGTCGCTCTCGTTGCTTCTCCCGTCTCTGTCGGCGCTCCGGCGATGTTTCATCAGCCCTCTTTGAAGCCCGTCGAGCACGATCTCTATCTAGCTGGTGACTGCGCTCGACCGACGTTTCTGCGGCTCTTCTCCTTTCGCAACTGAACCCGGAAGGGCCGAATCGCGAAGGGATCACACCCTACGCATCGCCCAACATCGCCGACCTGACTCGGCGAATTGTTGTGTTGTTGCTTGGAAGCCGCACTAACGACGACTTCTGTGAATTACAACACCACAACTGGTGCCGCGACCCGGGATTCAGGGTGTGCTTTGTTTCCGTAGGTACCAAGTAACCAAGTTCGAGCAACAAGTGACGAGAAGATGGCCAAGGGATCGACCAGTCTGAGCGACGCAAGCCCGGCGACGGTCGGAGGATCGCCGCTCGCTGCGCCGGACTCGACGAGAGTCGGTGTCGCTAACGCGGAAGAGGAAGCGACACGGACCGTCCAGTTCGACGAGTTGGATGCCGAAAGCCATGAAGGAGAAGAAGAAAAATGGGAAGAGAGTGAGGCGTACGGCATCGTCAAGACGACCGCCGGACTCCGCGAAGAAATGGAAGAATCGTCGCTGCATGTCAGCCGCGTGGGGAAGCCTCGCCCAGTCGAGCGGAACCTGGCGGCTGAACTGAACGAGGATGTCGAAGATGATCAAGATGTGGTGCCAGGGGATCGGCCGCCACTTGCTCCTCGGGCCACGAAGAATGTCGAGATGCCGCAGGCTAACCGAGTTCTAGGCCGGCTCGTCGGGGAAATGAAAGCAGAAAGCAAGTGGATCAAGATGTTCAAGCCAGCGATGATGTGCCAGGCCAAGTGGGCGGTACTTGACTCAGCCAGTCAATAGCTTGACGATCGACCAACTCGCCGAAGACACGGTTCTGCTCCTCCGAGCGATGGGCTATAAGTGTACCAGTCGACCGAGCAAGCTGATGCTGGTCGACTGGAACGCGCGCCCCGTGG
>JAGDFM010000700.1:0-13649 GCA_019155715.1 Phytophthora pseudosyringae
GTGGACACGAACGTGTCAATTTGCTTGCGAACCGCAACTGGGCTGATATCAGCAAGCCCTTCGGCTATTCCTCCCCCACCAAGCCCAGAACCACGCAGTGGTAGCGTCAACGGGACGCGAGGGTGTGTGAGGCCATTCACATAGAACGGAGTGAAGCCTGTCGAGGCATGCACCGCATTGTTCAATGCAAACTCAACGAGTGGGAGCATGGTGCTCCATTGCTTGGGTCTGTCCGCACAGACACTCCGAAGCATGTCTTCGACTACGCGATTCACGCGTTCAGTCTGACCATCGGTCTGCGGATGATCCGCCGTCGACATATCCAGTCGCGTGCCAAGCACCTTAAAGACTGATGTCCAAAACTTGCCCGTGAAACGGGGATCTCGATCCGAGACAATCACCTCCGGCAGTCCATGCTGGCGGAACACGCGATCCATAAACAGCGTGGCTGTTCCTTCTCCATCGATGGAGTCCGGCACCGCCGCTGAGTGAGCCATCTTTCCCAATCGGTCAACAAAGACCACGATACCCGTGTTGCCCGCCGCATCGCGCGGCAGGCCGAACATAAAGTCCATACTCATGGATTGCCAACACCCCGTGGGTACAGGTAAGCTGGCCAGCGGCGCAGCCGAGTGCGGCGAGGGTTTTACCCGTTGACACGTCTCACACGTGCGCACATACGTGCTGACCCACTTGTACAGCTTTGGCCACCAGTAGTGGGAGCTCATCGAGCTGTAGGTCTTCTCGCGGCCGAGATGCCCACCAAGTGGTGTATCATGGGCCTCATAAAGGACTCGACACTTAAGATCCTCATCGTGAGGGACCACGACACGTGGAGAGTACCTCCGGACCCGTACCGTAGTACAATAGGCCGTCATCGAGAGTGTATCGATGCAGCCTCGCGCGCAGGCGCGCTGACAGTTTAATGTCTGAGTTCGTGAACTCCGCGCTGCCTAGCGCATGTAGCAGGGCTACGCAGGAATCATTGCTTGCGTACGCCGTGCGAGTTAAGTCTGTTACAGACGAGGTCACCGTCGTGACATGAGCGAGCTCATAGTCTGGCCTGCGCGATAACGCGTCGGCCAGAACGTTCTGCCTGCCAGGCTTGTTCTTCACCTCGAAGTTATACTCCGCAAAGAAGGAGAGCCAACGGGCCATTCTCTAAGAGAGGTGAGGCGACTGCGTCGCAGTGCGTAGCGACGCATGATCTGTATAGATCACGAACGGCTTGGAGCCGGGCAGGTGAACCTGAATTTGACGAGCGCATACTTCATTGCAAGTAGCTCTTTGTCGTGAACTGGGTAGTTCTTCTCAGCAGCCTTAAGCTGGCGAGATTCAAACGCGACCACGCGTTCACGCCCTTCCGCGTCTGCTTGCAACAAAGCACTGCCGATGGCAAAGTCCGACGCGTCACAGACGACACTGAAAGGACGATCGGGATCTGGCAGCACCAGGATCGGTGCCTGAAGGAGGCTCTCTTTGATGGCTTCAAAAGCCGCTTGATATCCGGTGTCCCAACACCAGTCCACATCCTTCTTAAGGAGATTGGACAGTGGCCTTGCCACCTCAACATAATTCTTGCAGTACTTGTGCAAGTAATTGGCCAGGCCAAGCCACTTCCGTAAGTCCTTCTGGTTCTTTGGAACCGGTCATGCACAAGGGGACCGACATGCACGTCCACAGCGGTGTGCCAACGCGTAAATTGGAGATCATACAGTCCGTGCAATACATCGGAATGTCCATTTTCGGCAGCTAGCTTTCATGGCAGTGGACTTGGTTATTGACGACACGGCCTTTGTCGTATTGACCAGCTTCGTGTCCGAGCAACACCTGAAGAAAACGCAAATGGAGGCTGCGTCTACTGCTCGTTGAGCACGGCGCGGCCAGACAAAAGCGAATAGCTACTCAGCAACGAGTCAATCACCTCGTTCAGCAGCAACTTGCAGTAAGTTGGAAATTGAGACTGAGACATAGACTCGATCATGGTCCTCGAAACCTGGGAATTGTAGGCGCAATATCCTTCAGAGCCCTGGGCTCCAGTTGGTGACGCAGAACAAAGTTCGTGTTGGAGGGGGGTCAATCTCTGACACATTGTGGAGTTGAACTAACCTCAATCCACATTCGTTGGCTTGACAAACGCCTTCACCTGGGAAATGGGCCGAACCAGCAAAGAGCTACAGTGAGCTGTCGACTCCAATGAGCTCTCCCTGGTCACGTGAATTTGGTTGATAAACCATCCCCAGAGCTCCAGCGTTTGAGCGCACCGAGACGACATCACGGGCGTTTATGCTCGTATCAAAAAGAAGACGTTAACGAGTGTCAGAACTAGCGACGGCAACAATTAGCGCTGCGATGCGTATGCGTAGCGCTGTGATGCGTTAAAAAGGGTCAGTATCGACCTTTTGGTCCGAGTTCGCGACTCTCCGGGGGTAGAAGAATGCAGATGCAGGATGCATCCATCGAGATCTCCGCCGGTGTCTCCAAACCAGCTCGGCGTCGGCGTCGCACCCGCCACAAGCTCAGTCCTGTCGACACTGCGATTCCAGTGTCACTCGAGGATCCCAATGACGGTGACAAGGATGAAGACAGCGACGAACAAGATGGCGAGAACCTGTCGCCGCCGATGCCAATTGTCGTGCTGACTGCACCACTTGCAACGGTTCCGGAGGTTCCGAGATCTACCGAGAACGACGCTGTCGTTTCTCCTCCTCCGGCTGCATCTGTGCGCGCTGTCGGGTTCCCAGTCGCCAAAGCTCGAAGAACGGGGCTGCAAGCTAAAGAGCGGGCGGTGAGTGTAGCAGTTGGCTGGTGTTGGTTTTCGTCATTGCTTTACTGACAGGAAGTGACTCGTGTGTAGATGCATCGGGTCAGTGGCGTTCCGTCGGGGATGTTGGCACGTCGCCCGAGTGGAAGACACTGGCGTGCACACGCTCCGGACTACGACGAAGAAGTGGCGCGGGTGCATTTGTTTAAGCCCCCGCTCCCACCCACGCACACGGACAAACGACGTGTAGCAGTTTACTACACGTGTGAGCTGGTGGCGCTGTTCAAGTTGCTCAAGTGGATGGAGAAAACTGCCAAGGAGAGTCGACGGGCTGAAGTTGCTGAGGCGAAAAAGGAAGAGGGGCCGCAAGTGGGTCTTGGACTTGCCAACTGGAAGAACACAATGTACCTGGAGGTGCTGCACTCGAGCTTCACACCGGAACAACCAGTTGTCGAGGATGGAGACCCGTTTGTAGCGCAACGAGCGGCAGCTCTTCAGGAGAAGCACGCCTTCTTCTTCGCGTACGTCTTTGTCAGATTGTTCGCTGCGTGTGCTGAGTTGTTTATTTGCTTTCGCGTTTTCTTATTGATTGACCTTGCAGGACGGGCTGTTGTGTCTTCTGGGGGCTCACGCGAGAGGAAGAGGCCAGGCGTCTGATGATGCTGACTCCGTTTTCGTCCGGTATGATGGATCAAGTTGATGCACAAGACATGGAATTCAGGTACGGTGACCGATCCGGTATCGCGAAGGATGCCATTGTACTCTGCACGATGAGCGTGGCCGAGAAGATCGCTTTATCCTTTGCGATGGCGCAGTCAGCGACGCTGGGTGCGTTTGAGACCCGAGTGGGGGATCGTATTCGCTCTACAAAGCACATCCCTTCCAGTCTCGCATCAGTTGGGTCGATTCAGTATTCTCAAGACGACACATCGAAGCTCATCGGGCAACTTTTTATCGAGCTAGCAGATGTGAATATCCATTCCAACATCCTGGACGAGCCCGAGTACTTCATCAAGTCGCAGGACAACGACGACTTCAAGTACCTGTACGAGAAAATGCTTAAGTATCAGGATGTGGCCAACCGCGTGGCCATCCTGAACAAGCGTCTGAGCATTCTTCGCGACTTGTACGTTCAGCAACCTTTTTATTCAACTTGGTAGTCGTGTTGATGTAATATTTCTGTTTTGTTTTTTCAGGGTGGGTGTGCTGAACCAGCAATTAACCCACCACCATGGAGCCAAGCTCGAGTGGATCGTCATCTGGATGCTCGTGTTCCAAGTTATCATCGCCATCGGATGGGAGATTTTCCTCAAGGACATCTTAGGCTACTTTCATTGGGGATGAAGAGGGCGACAAAACCGAAAGGTTTTCTCTGTTAGCACAGAAGAATTCTTGGAATCGCGTATGCATGCAAGGACTGACAGGAAACCGTTGCTCAAAGCGCATCAACTTGAAAGTTGAATGACCAGGCGTTCTTTGGTATTCGTAAAGCTCAAAAATCTTAGGTCCCACAACTGCAGGTGTCAATGAAGTTTTCCCAATATGATAATTCTAGGGGAAAGCCCAAACATTATTATACCATAGACTGGTAGAGCACCCATAGACCAGCAGCCGAACCACGCCATCCACCTACTTTCCCCTTCAAGTAGCTTCGACCCATCACGCCGTTCATGAAGTGGAGGCTTGAACTTGACGCCGGCTTTTCCGAGACGGTATCAGGCTCAGGTTGCGAAAATGGTTTTACTAGGTTGCCAATCTTGGCCACTTCCAATCTATGCTGCTGTAATAAGCGGTTTCAATGAGTTGCAGCGCCATGATGCCTTGCATTTTATACAGTTATCTATCTCTATCCTAAGCGTCTTCGAAACCAGGTAAATCAAGCTCTCGTCAAAGAGCTCTTCACTCGAAAAACTTGTTGGCGAACGTGAGGTATGCCGTGTGTCCGCGGATCTCGTCGTCCTTCTTGGCCACAATGTGCTCTCCAACCCCACCGGGCACGTACTTGCGCTTGCGTCCGCCGTTCTTCTTGCGCTCCTTCTCCTTTTCCTCGTCAGTCTTGGCCGAGTCCTCCCCAACCTCCTTCTGCACATCCGTCGCAGCAGTAGCTCCATTCTCCGTCTTAACCTTCTTGCCGAATCCGAAGTCCGGCACGGGCAGGTCGATCCGCCGCGAGTTGTAGGGCACCAACCTAGTCTCAATCGTGCGAATCACTTTCAGCAACAAAAGCACAGACGAAGAAAAAATAAAAACATTAGCTACCTCTCCAACTCCCCCAAAACCACCAATACTTTCACTCATCAACTCACACTCAAAGTTGGCGCTTCGCAATGCGTCGCACGTCTTCTGCACCTGCTCAATGCAGGGCGAGTACGAGGCGAAGAACCCTCCCTGCTTCAGCATCTTCGCCGCATGGCCCACGGCCGTCCACGGACTCGGCAGGTCCAAGAACACCGTGTCGATCGTCCCCTCCAGCTCCTCGGGGAAGCCCTGCTCGCAGGCGTCTCTGCAGTCCACCGTGATGACGCTCTCCAGGCCGTTGCGCTTGAACTCCTCGCGCGCAATCTCCGCCCTGTGCGCGTTGAACTCGAAGGTGAACACGTGTCCGTGGGGCGCCACGGTCCGCGCGAAGCTGGTGGTGAGCGCGCCGCTGCCCGTGCCGGACTCAACGACGCGCGATCCCGAGCGCAGCGCCGCCGCGAACATGATGGCGCTGGCGTCCAGCGTGAACACGATCTGCGTGCGGTGGCGCAGCGCGCGGCTCCAGAGCTCGGGTGTCGGCGCCAGGAGGATGAGGTACCCGCGCGCGTTCTTCTTCCTCGAGATGATCTTGGAGCCGAAGGGCTGGCCGATCATGTCGTTGTGGTAGAAGGCGCCGTGCCGGTTCTGGTAGATGGCGTCGCGCTGGGCGTAGCAGTAGGTGAGCGAGTTGTGCGTCTCGAAGAGGACGACGAGCGATCCTTCTTGGATGACCGGCGGCGACTTCCACATGGAGTTGGCGATGGTCGCCACGGACGCGGCGTTCACTTGGGCGGACGGCATCGCCATGGTGATGGCTGGTGTAGTGACGACTGGAGCTGCTGGCGGTGGTAACTGGTGTGGTGCACGTGGTAGACGACATTGAAGCGACATTGGGAATCTATCCCTGTGGAAAGTGGTTGGGAAGAACTGTGAGAATGGATTGTTGAAGCAGCGCGGACCACACGGAGTATACACAAGTGGCTATCGCGGAAAGATCATGGTGCTCGTCCTCGCTTGCGGCGAGCTTGTACCACGGATGTCCAGGGCGCCAGGAACAATGGCCATGTAAGGAAGCCGTTCGGTAGTGTACGCACTTGGATTTTTATGATGTTTCCATAAGTTATCTTGTGTTTCTGCACGGGCTCCTTGATGTCAGAAGGCAGCACCGCATATTCCTCTTCGCTCTCTCTTCACACACACCGACGCACGCCCAGCAGCTACGATGTGCCTCTCTGCAGACGGAAATGTTGCTCTCTGCTGCGTGCTTTTCTCTCTCTCTCTCTCTCTCTCTCTCTCTCTTGTCTGGTTCGCGACCAGCTCCGAGCCTGTGTTACTGCGCTGCTGATCTGCTGTCACACGCCGCCCTAGTTCTCCTCCGAGCTGTCGTAGTTGGGGTCGTTGCGGTCCACGGCCGCGATGGCGCCCTCCTCAGCTGTCGACACGCCCCAGTTGTGCGCTCCAGCACCGCCTGCGCAATCGACCCAAAGCGCCACCGTCAGCGCTGCTGCTGCAACCTGACCATCACTCCTGTTCTATATCGGCACGCACCTTTCTTGGGTCCGCCGACTCCCGAGCCCATGGGGCCGCGCGACTGGCGGTCCTTGTGGTCGTTCTTCTTGTTGGCGAGTTCGCGGCTCTGCGGCATGGCAGCTGTCTTGTGTGTCTTAAGCTGCGCTAGGTTCTTCACTTGTTCACTTGGTTGCGCTTTGGATTGTGGCGACGATCTAGTTTTGCATGTAAGGGTGACCCCCGGTCTTCTTCGATTCGCAGCGGCGATCGAGACACAGCCCCTGTGTGTCTGGATCCGAGGACGGATGGCATGGATCTCAAACTTCTATGCAGCCGTCGGCCGTTGTCGCAGATAGTGTGTCGCACACGATCCAGTGTGGGACACACCATGTCAAGTGGGCCACACCGGGCCGTGCGACTTCAACTCGTGGTGTCGCCCACACGAAACGTCGCGAATGATACGCCATTCATAACGGACGGAAAACAGCTCAATGCGACAACAGCAACAGCAACTTCGCCTCGGACGACGGCGCTGCCTACCTACTCCTTGTTGCATCCAGATCTCGCGGCGCTCGAGCCGACGCGATGCAATTTTTCGCCTTTTCTGAATGATGTACCTAGCCGGTCGAGGCTGTCAAGGGCTTTGCCAGGTTACACATCCGCCCCAGCAGAGGATTCCTGTGGCGTGGTCCGCCGTTCGCACCGCTGCAATGCGCATCGGAGCTCGTCGCTACGTCCAGATGGAGTCGCGTCGTCGTTGAGTTGGCTTCGCTGTCAACCGGCGATCGTCATTTCGTCGCGCTTCGTGTCGGGAGTTAGTTGCCTTTGCCTCTGCTGACTCGCTCGAAAGCCGGAAGCTAACCGCCGCAACTCAACTCGTGGGGCCCCAGCGGTCGCGAGGTACGTCAGAGGCGGGGATGGCTGCTGCCCCCAGTCATTTCCACTTGAACCAGCAGGTGGGCAACGCCGCGTAGCTACAGTGAGCAGTAGCTCCACCACCTCATTCCAAACTCGAGTTCGCCCGCCATGAGCTTCTTCCGGACGCCCGTGTTCACCGCCGTGGAGGTCGTGGTGCGCGACCAGGACGCGCTGGCTGGGTGCCCGCACGTGGCCGAGCTGGTGAGCGAGTACTTGGACGTCTCGCACAAGTGGACGATCGAGAAGGCTGCCTGCGCCGGGTACATGACGCTGCTCGACCGCCTGGGCCAGAGAGAGCTGCCAATTACGCCTCGAGAGCTGGATTGGGCGCTGCGCACGGCGGCCGACCGCGGCGACCTGGGCGTCGTCAAGTGGCTGACCGCCTACCGGCCGGACATGGAGTGCTCGACGCGAGTAATGGACTCGGCCGCTCTGCGCGGACACCTGCACATTATCAAGTGGCTTCACCGCTATCGGGATGAGGGCTGTACGACATCAGCCCTCGATAGTGCCGCAGCCTACGGGCGGCTGGATGTTGTCCAGTGGCTACACGAAAACCGCGAGGAAGGCTGCACGACCGCGGCGATGGATAGTGCTTTGGCTGGAGGACACCTGAAGACCGCGCAGTGGCTCTCGGCCAACCGCAAGGAAGGGTGCACGAGCGTGGCCTCGCACTTCGCGCTGCTGAACGGCCACATGCACATCCTGCGGTGGCTGAACGAGCAGAACGTGGAGGTGCAAGACGCCGACCAGGCGAGCAGTCGGTCCCCGGCTCGCTGGTCCCGGAGAGACCGACGGCTCAGCGCCACGCTGCTGGAAGCGCCGCGACGCCGCCCGCGACGGATGAGCACGGGGCTCTCGTGCCGCAACTGAGTGTGAGCGGGTAGCACAGTCATACAGACAGACACGATGCGTATCGTAATGAGGCCGACGGCTGGATCGAACAGCTCGTCGTTTTACTAGTAAGGTCAGAGTAACTATCAATGCACAAGACATGAAAGCGACAGTTCGTTTGCTCACAAGTTGAAGCGCAAGACATGACATGCAGAGGCTGAAGCTAGTAACTGAAGCGGTATTGCGGCGGTGCCAGTATGCTTGTCGGATGCTGCGAGCTTTGGTGTCTCAGAGAAAGGGTCACCCAGCCCGGCGGGGTTTCCTCAACGAGCTTGACGCCCACGCTCGGAGCTTCGATCACGGGGTCATTACGGCACTTGTGGGCGTTTCCTCGAGGTCGACGCGGCTCAATCGAAAACGTTGGCGACCGACAAATCAATCGCAGGGTCAGAACCTGAAGATTTGGCTGCAATGAGACGTTGTTCAGCTTTACTATTCTGGTCGTGCATCTATCTCCATCTGAGCAACACCCATCGTCTTTTTAAGGGGTGATGCCAGAGCTCACAGCTTCGCAGGTATGTTGCTGTCCGATGTCCACGCAGCTCTATTTCATTCTTGATTCTGCAAACAATACAGGAAGCGCCGCAGCAAACGAAAGCAGGTCACACCGCACAGTAGCCATGACGATGGAACGGATGACAAGCGTCGAGGTGGTCGTAAGAGATCAGGTCGGACCCATTGCCAGTGGCTTGGTGCCCGACCTCATCGAGTCGTTCTTGGACTGCTCCACTCGATGGACCCTCCAGAAGGCAGCGTGCAGCGGATACCTCTCGCTGCTGAAGCGGTTGGGCGTGCGCGACGCCCAGATCACCGACCACGGCTTCGACTGGTCCATGCGGATCGCTGCGACCGAGGGCTTCCTCGGCGTCGTGGAGTGGCTCACAGCCTACCGCCCCGAGATGAAGATTTCGACCCGAGTGATGGATGCGGCAGCATTGCGCGGACACCTGGACGTGGTCGAGTGGCTTCACGAGAACAGGAGCGAGGGCTGCTCCGTGCACGCATTAGATAGCGCTGCAGCGGGTGGGCATCTCGAAGTGGTCAAGTGGCTTCACAAGAACCGCTCGGAGGGCTGTACCACAGGCGCAATGGATACCGCCGCAGCAGGAGGCCACTTGGCCACGGTGCAGTGGCTCTGGTCGAATCGCACGGAAGGCTGCACGACAGTCGCCGTCGACTTTGCCATCTACAATGGCCACTTCCCCGTCGTGAAGTGGTTCAGCGAGCTCGCCGATTTTAAACCGCGAAGTGCCAGGCACACCGCAGGGACCAGCAGCAGCAACAGCGGCAACGGCTGCATCAAGAAGCAGCCCAGCGGTCAAGCGACGCTCGCCTTCGAGTAAGGCATCAATCGTATCCATTGAGCCTCCAGTTTTAGCCAGCAACGCCATGTACACTAAATACAATCAATAGAGACTATGCACAATAAACATTCGAGCTATTGCCGCCGCCATATGTAGAGCTGCACAATGGCCCTTCACAGAATATCAACAACCTCCTTATCCTGGGATTGGACGCATGTTGAAGTGGACGGCCTGCTTCGATGCGGTCGTTGGCGCTCATCGATTGCTAGCGCAGGCTATTCTCTATAGCGCCCTCGTGGAGTGCTCTTCCTGTTGACAGTGTTACAGCAGCAGGGTTTCGAGGTGCATTGGCTTCTCGAATGCGTTTCCGTTTTTGAAAAAGGATGTGTGCGAACGTGCAAATCGCTTCTGCATGCTGTGCTATGAATAAATACATGCACTGTAGCACTATTCATGAAGGCTAGCCGCGCTGCTGTGAGGTGGGGACTGGCTTGCAGACATGTATTAGTAAAATAATACAAGAAAATTATTTACCTCGAGCAAGCTGCTTTTCCACTACTATACCTGGTCTAGCAGCTGTTCATGCTCTTTCTCCAACGCACTGGGGCACATCAACCTCATCCCACCGCACTGCGGTGACCGCAGGCACAGACGCGAAATGCATATAGTATAAGCAATGCCGTGTTTGTGAATAAGGTCTGTAGACCGCCGTCGGAGCTGAATAAGTCTTGACAGGAGCTTTCGACCCTTCTCACTGAACCGCGGCCGGAGAAGAACGAAGATGTAAAACAGCAAAAATAAAAGTTGTGGGGGGAAGGCCAGCGGCCAGCGAGCACCTGAGCAGACGCGCGAAAATGCCGGCCGCACCTTCACAGCGTCAGCTCGGCATCTTCTCCCCCCATCGCCCCTTCACATGATGGAGCACTTGGCCTTGTTGCCACGACGGGGCTGGTACTTCTCCAGGTACTTGAGCTGGCGCAGGTTGATGGCTCCACGCCGAAACTTACGGATGTGCTCCACAGCGTTGATGGGGTCCAGTCCGTATTCGATCAGCGCGATAGCCACCAGCACGGGAGCCCTGCGTTATCAATAGCAATAACCGATCAAGGAGATGGTAGTCAGTTTTCAGCTCATCAGTCAGGACAGCAGCGTGCACTCGCATCAACAAATAAAAAAAAACTCACCGGCCGAGCCCTGCGACGCAGTGCACCGCGATAGACTTGTTGTTCTTGGAGTCGATGGCGTTGTCCTTGAAGCAGTCTTCGACCAGATCGAGCCACTGGTCCAGGATTTCCGGGTCGGGCGACTCGCCATCCGGGAACTCGAGCTCGTGCACGTGGATGCCGGCGGCCTCCACGGACTCGCTGCTGTACGTGACCTCGCAAGCGCGCACGAGGTCCGTGACGTTGTGCTTCTTGAGCTCCTTGAGGTAAATGTGCAGGTTGCTGTCGTTGGGGGCGTCCATGATCACGAAGGACAGGTGCTCCCACTTGACCAGCGTCGGCTTGTTCGTCGGGGCGATCATCGTGTCTCTATCACACACAGGAGGGGGCGTCTATAGTATAAGGTAGATGGGTCGGTAGGGAAGGCTGGTCACAGACTCGCTGGAAGACACTGGGGGGAAGCTGCTCGCTCTCTCTCTCTCTAGTAAGCAAGGCACTGTCGTCGCGTGTCGGTCGGTCTTGGCCCAGCAAACTTATCCCATCCGTCGACTGCGTCGCCAATTCGCTCGCTCGTCGATGGCGTCACCGTCGAAGACGTGTGTGTGTTTACTCCTGGCGGAAGGCTCGGCGCGGGGCGACTCTCCACTCCCACAACCAGTGGACTCGGCGAAGCGTCAGGGGACTCAGAGTTGCTCAATTTGGGGGCCAGAGGTCGCGATCGACCGGGACAAAGGGGGCGGGCGTGCTGGACACTCCACAAGTGACGCTCGACACGCGGGTGTCGGGGTGGGGGCTGCTGGCGGGGGGCGGGCAGGGAGCGGGGCGAGGAACGACGGAGCTGCTCGGCTGCGGACTGCGTGGCTGGAGGGCGTTTTCTTTTTGACTGAGCTGGCCGCGCTCGCTGGTATTTTGAACTGAATGTCGGAGGCCGAATAGTAGCCAATGAACGACCTGTTTCCAGCGTTTGCGGCGTGATCATTGGCTGCAAATAGATTGAGTGTGGCACACACTACATGATGTGTGGTCCACCGACGCAGTGTTGTCCAATCAGCGACGCCTTCTTTTTGACAAGATCACATGGTTAGCAGCGCCTTCACGTGGTAATGGAGCGCTGGCTACATTATTGTAGTCTTCGAGACAGCAATGTTCTCGCAGCGAGCAAGCGATCTATCGAGGAAGCCTTCCGAGTGGCACGCAGCAGAGCTCGCTCTATGGCGCCGCTGCCTGGAGACCGCGGCAAAATTTGGGCCCGTTTGAGGTGTCGTACCGTAGAAGAGGAAGCTGTAACGGCTGTCGCCGAGTTGCTGCAATTGGTCGATGGTTGACTGCATGGCACTTGGCGGCTGCGGGCTGGCACTTTTACCTGTGCCGGGATTGCGCCTTTGTGGTGGACTTGTCGGCAAACATGAGAGCTGGATCTATGGCTGAACACGTCTCCGGTAGCCGGGTCGACTTTCATCTTGAAGGTCCGAGCACAGTGACGATCGCCATTCCCTTGGTGGCACCGGCCGTGGCTGTTAAGGTGGGCTCACCAACAGGTTAGTGCTGGTGAGACGGAGCGAACGGAGCAGGTTTCGATGATATGGTCCCCGTTAAGTCGCTAGGCTTAGCGTCGTTGGTGGGCGATCACGGGCACACCGCATCGAAGAAGTCACTCTCGGACGAGTGTGCAGGGGTTCAGGAGTGTACTTGTTCATGGATTGAAGTCGGTGTGGGTCATGAAGCGGGCAAAGGCTCTCTGGGAAGTGCAAAATCTACGTGGGGAATTCGTTTGTGGCAAACAGTTTGGTGCGATGGCTTCACGAACGACGTGCGCACACTGCGGTCGATCTCATTAAGGGCATTTGAAGATGGCTCCGGGCCGATTCGAGGCAACTTGTGGGCTTCACACCAGCGATGGCTAGGTGCCGACGGACATGATCGTCGACGACGCAGCGGTATCCTTGCAGTGCAGTGCATTTTGCATGTGTATCGATCAGAGCGAGTGTTGAGCGTTGGGATAGCGGCGGGATGGCGCAGTTCATTCCGGTGTGTCAACAATGAGCTCGGTCGGTTTCGAGTGGCGCGTTGGTCACGACTAGCTCAAGGATGGAGGGAGGAGGGTCCTGTCGGTTGTAGCCTGCGTTTGGGACGTTGGGGGCTGTCCACTGCTCTGAGTCGGTCGATTGCGAGTGGAAATGTTGATTCCTACAGTCCAACGCGCTCATAATAGCTACGAGAGATGCACGACGGCAGCCTGAAGCTTGTCGATGTCGAAGTTGCAGCACAACGAATTCACGACAGAGTGATGTATGTTGAAGTGGTTCCGCCAATGGCCTGTCCGTGCCGCTTACTCGGCTGCCCGTATGGCTGTGAACTATCCCTTACGCTAGGGCAAGAGTGCACAATCTCAAACCAAGACCGTACTTATTCAGGATCATTTCTATAGTACCTTCTTTTCTACTTGACTTTCCTCGTAGACGACCTCAATAACTTTGATGATCGTATTCGACTTCATTCATTGACTCGGGATGTCGTGGTTGCAGCGCTGGGTCCTCTTTTGGACTCGGCCTCCCCCATTGATGAACGTCCGCTGTCGCTATTCCAAGGCAGCGTGAGTGAGTGGAGTGATATGAGAAGTTATTGAGCCCTCCTTCTTCTTCCTTTCTAGTACTTATTTTTCAATTATCGTAGCAGTACTTTACCAACTTCCGTAGTTCTTCCACTCAACGTCTCCGCATAACTGCGCATACTCATTCACCATTTGGCACTCGATGCTATCGCGCAACGTGGGCTTGTGCAGACAAGCAGGCCTTGCTGAGCGGCGCGCCTTCTTCGCCTCTAGTGCTGCTCTACCATCCAGTAGGCTCGTATCGCCGT
>JAGDFM010000701.1:0-14230 GCA_019155715.1 Phytophthora pseudosyringae
TCCGACTCTCTTGCACCGCTTACCTTTCCTCAGCTCATACACGTGTTGACATTTTCCCGCTGCCGAAGGCTATCGTCATCGTAGTTGTCGTTACCAGTTTGATTGAACATCGTTCATGTCAGCATTGCTGCCGTGGCACTTGGACTCGTCATCACGTTTGTCGTGATGATTCGTGCTTATGCCCCCGCGGTGTAATGAAACGAATTTGATTGGTCAACTGTTTATTCCCCGACAGGCCATTTATTCTCACCACCTGGGCCCCAGGAATAAAATAAAGATTTTATTCCCAGATAGATATCAACAGTGAGAGGTAGACGCTTGGTGGTGGCGATGCCACGAATAGACCGTGGTGGTGGTGATGGTCGCAGCCCCAATAGCAGCACCGTCCTCCGTCGTGCTGAGGGGGTCAGCTCAGAACCAGCTTAAGCCAGCAATACAGTTGCAGACGTAGTTGGAAGCAGTCAAGTGGGAATGCTTGGCTCAGCATGAGTTAGCGAGTTCGACAGGGTATGCACACTGACAGGGTATACCCGAGTTGTCGATGGATTAACCCAGACACCGCGGGAGAAACCAGATGTTTTATTCAAGCTGGTGATGGGTGTTTTTCCCGTAAACTCTGAAACAGACTTGTATATATTTTCAGGAGACAAGTTGCCCCAAGGACCGCACGATATCAAGACGCTTCGTCCTCTGCTTTGGCCTCGGAATCGACCGCTGCTTCAACGTAGGGCTCGTCGACGCTTCGGCTTCGACTGCTTCGTCCTCGACGAGCCTTCCACGAGATCGACTGCTTCCAACGCAGACTGAGGCCCCGGCTACCGAGATCCCGAGGCCCCAGCAGCTACACATGGAACGTGAAGTGACTCGGCTGGCCGGTCAGCATAGTGTGTAGCCCGTGCTGTTCGACACCGCCACCTTCGCAGCATTGCGGTGGGAGATAACCGCGTGTGGAGAAGGGATGTGTGCTCTCAACCGCACACAAGTTCATCCAGACTTTGCCAGAGCAGTACTTATATGAGTATGGCACGATGGTGCGCAAGAATGGTGCGTGTCTTTTGGGTGGGCAGATGCAGCGTGTTGTGGTAGCGTGAGCCATCGCTTATAAATCTAACATGTTCGCTTTGTATGTAACTAGGAGTACACAGGATAACAAAAGCGAGAAGGTCGTGCAGAGCTCGCTGGGTGCTCACGGTTCATCGGTTGATCACGATTCATCACTCTGACAAGGTCGCGGTGCTAACATGGGTACCATCGTTGAATGGTGTGGAGGGTGTGATCAACGTGGTGCCGTTCAAAAAGTGCCGGAGGAGGCGAAGGACTTGGCCGAGGCGACTGAGACGGAGGTTCAGGAGTAGGCCCAGCCTCCAATGGAGGAGACCGACGTGTAGGATCCGTGGGGGGGGGGAGGTGACTACCGGGACGGGCGCGACGGAGCTGGGGATCATCGTTGGCGAACCAAAGCGCGTCGAAGATCATTGACGAGTGTTGTAGCTGACGCTACAGTGTGCAGCCGTTGCAGGGGTTTTTGCCCAACAACAACAACAACAACAAAGGAGTTTCGCAACTAAACTGTAACAGCGAACTAAACAACAACTCAATACATTAAGTTCTACATTTGCATCGAGCGGCACACAACAACGAGAGTCGTCGGAAGACCATAGAGGAGGTCAGTGCTATCGAGATCCCGTTCGACGAGGATAAGCTGGTGCTTGATGAAGTCGATACCCACGGTTATGGTGTCCAAGGAGGTGAAGGAGCAGGCCGAGGCAACCGGCGAGCTGCCACTGATACCTGTGGCGGGCAGCTCTGGAGTTGCTTGCACCGGACGCTATGATATGAGCGTTCACCTAGGATGAGATCAAGAGTGTCATGCCACCGCCAATTGGGTCCGGTAGAAGCAGATGGACTGTCGTCGCCGCCAAGCCCGACATCAGCTGAAGCACTGTCGCCGCCGCCAAGTCCAGCAGCACCAGAACATCGATGACATAGGTGTCATTCTCCTGAATTTTCAGGACTTTTGCACGTGTTTGTGTAGGACGGTGTGTCCTGTATTTTCCAAATCGAAACGAGGGCTGATGGAGACCACACACACCGACGAACTTGATGACTGAAGCGCAAAGCGGAGCAGATTCTAGAGAAAACTGTCCCCGCGCGGTGTATGTGAACTCCTACTGCTGTCGTCATGTGGCTACTATGTACATGTATCTTATTATCCTGCAGTTATTCCTACAAAATAATACCGAGTAATGGGTGCCTTCCAAAACCTACATAAAACGGTTTGCTCACGGTTAGTTTAATACCCCCTTTTATCACCTCTTTATCAGCTTTTGTCCCGTATAAAAAAATGCGCTCGAAATCCGACGCCAAAAACCGAGTTTATTTTTTTAATGTGGTCGGGTCTTTTTGACCAGATTCCTCATAGTATATTAAAGTGTGTATACTGCGTTATAGCATCTCCAACGGTTCACGCCAAACAAACACGTCAAATTTGCTTTCAGCGTGAAATTTACATCCCCGCAAAACGTTTATTGTAAAATTCTCCCCACCCGATCCCTGCAAATATCCCTGCAAATACGGCAGATCTCATGTGACCACACTCGGCATCAGAAACTGGCTTCCCCGACACAAGCAGCAGAAGCAGCAGAACGTCGGCCACCAGGAACAAGGCGTCCGCCACAAGCAGCAGCACGGGCGTGAACAAAAGCAGCAAGGCGTCGATCTCCAGCAGCTAGGTGTCGGACACCAGAAGCAACGCGTCGACCACCAGCAGCTTGTCCACAGAAAATACGTAGAGGCCCCTCAGCCAATAGCGACCCTCCATTTGTTCACGGTACATTTAACGGGATCTCGCTATATTGTGCATTTTTGCCGTGACGACGGCAAAATATGCAGTGAGACGGCAAATATTTAGCGTTTCCGTGAACCGATGGGAGAATAAAATACGCAATAAATAAATATTTTCCCGCTAAAAGCTCTTGCGTGATGTTTTGCGTGAACCGTTGGAGATGCTCTTAGTCGGGGCACATTCTCAATGGACAAACTTTGGAAAAAAATCTCTATATCTAAAGATCGCGAGAGGTGTTCTAAGCATTCTCGCCCCCCTCGTAGCAACCGCAGTGGGGGTATGCACTTCACTTCGAAGATCCTGTCTCGCACCGCAACCAAGTTCACACGAGCATGCGCGGCGCCAACGTGATGCTTCTGTTGTGCTTGCATACTCAGACTCGCTCCCGCATGTCTGTGACTCTTAAGGATATGCGGCGCCGTGTCAACGAGGAGCACATGCGCGAAGAGCACGCACGCATCGTCCGTATACGGCACTACATGACCGTATCTTGCCTATCCAAGCCGGATATAGCGCCATGGATGTATATCTGGCACTTCGGATCGGATGAAAATTTCCTCACGATGACCAGCCTCTGTCGGTAAGCGTTCACCCTGGCTCGATTGAATGAGCATATAGGCGTAACATGTGTGTATTCTACGTATGGCAGGCGATCATTTAACCGGCTTCTCGAGCGCTTCGCCCTGTTCTACTATATTCCACGCTACAACCCCAAGGGCGGTCGACCCCGAAAGCTCCGGAAACACCACCAGGTTCTCGGTTTAGTTATGGCTTTCTATGTGGGTTCGATGGGCCACAAGTCGCTATGCACTACCTTTGGGGTGCCGAAAAAAAAAAAAAAAACTCAGCACTCAGCCGAGTGCTTAGCGATGCTGAAGATGCCATCAGAGAGGTGCTGACTGGCTTTTCCCCGGCGAGGATTGTTTGGCCAACATTGACTCGCCAGAAGGCGTTAGCACGACTTACTGCTACTCGGGCACCACTGCTCCAGTTTACTTGGGGTTTCATTGATGGGAAAACTATCGTGTACGCTGTACTATTGTGGTGTATGAATACGCAAGTTTTGGGCGCCTATCCTAGGCTGCCTAATTGAGGTACTTGGGTACACTCAGCTCGACTCGGTAAGTTCGACGTAGCTAAGTACGGTTCGACTTGGCGAAAGTTCGACCCAGCGAGCAAGGTTATTTGACCCAACGAGGTTAAATCAGGGCTCGGCGAAGGGTTGCTTGGAGATCTGTAACGACTCCATTTCACTAGATATTTGTATAGGATCTTTTAGGAAACCAAAGGGAGGAGTCCGAAGGGACTCCTCGAAGCCACAGACACATAACTAACAGAGCAGAATTTTCCAAGTCCAAGACAAGTGTACACTTTTCCGGTAAGTCCTGCGCGGGCTGGATTATGCCTGCCGTCGTTCCCCGAGAGGCATAGCTTGTAGGGGAATCGGCCTGGTAGCGCCAAGAGATCAAGGTCGGCCCGGGGAAGGGCACATACCGCTACAGCTACCAGCGAAGACCAAATCTCGTCGAACTCGACGTGCCGGTGGGCCTCAGCCGAGGGCACCGTAATTCTCCTAGTCGGGCGCACGCTGCGCTCGGTGATCTGTAAAAGCGCTCACGCGCCGACGTCCATCCTTTGGTGTGAGGTCACAGGGTTGTGGAACGGAGATCGCTAGCTCAGCGAGTCTCCGGAGGGATTTAGCTTGGTTGCGCGGTACTCGACGGGAGCGAAGCCGCAACTGAACCCGGAAGGGCCGAACCGCGAAGGGATCACACCCTACGCAACGCCCAACATCGCTGACCTGACTCGGCGAATTGTTGTGTTGTTGCGTGGAAGCCGCACTAACGACGATTTCTGTGAATTACAACACCACCCTATATTATTTGTTTTTATGTGAATGCTAATCTGGTTTGTATGTTACTTGTGACTAGGTTCAGGAGCCTCCGAAGGCAGAGCCAGAACGCGCACTACAACGGATGGTTGCATGCCGTCTTCGTCACAGGAACGTTATGCTTCAGTGCTGAGGGGCTGATAAAGTGGATCAAGCATAATTGCCCCGGGAGTTGGAATGACGCAGACACCAGTCTGCAGTTCCACGAGAAACTAATCGACCCAGTTCTCAACCCGGATACGCGTTATGGCGTGGTCGCTGATAGCGCGTTTCCGTGCGGGGATGACATAGTCGGCCGCATTATGACTCCACTGAAGGTGGGCGACCTGGGTCGTCTCGTACCGTCCGTTCGCGGTGTAGCACTGCGAAAGTCTGGGGCGATCACCTTCACCCGGCAATTTGCTGAATGGGGAATGGGGTCGGTGGAGAAGGTGTATCGTCGGTTGGTACACCCCCTTCCATACGACACTGAAAAGCGTAAGTTACGTCTCGATAATCTGTTCCGTCTCGCTAACCACCGAGTCCGAACGGTGGAGGTCAGTCAAATTCGCACCACATTCATTCATGGTAGAGAATATAACAAGTAATTTTTCTTATTTAAGCATGTTAACCGACACATCCGCTCTCTTTGGCTTTCAGCTACTTCTTCTGAAGGTTCGTCAGCAGCATCATCATCTGCTCGTGCCTTTGCCTGGCCTCGGCACGCTCCAACGCAAGCCTCTCTTCGTAACGTCTCTTATTTTCTTCCTTTTCCAGTTCGAGTTTGGCCTCGCGCGACGCGTCGATGCGGCGTTGCTCGTCGCGGAGTTCCCGGGCCATCTGTAGCTCCTGAAGTCTCCTTTTTTTCAGCCGATTCTGCCTCTTCGCGACGAATTAGTTCTCTGTCTGCACACTCCCGTTTTCCCGCCTCGACGCGTTCCTCTCTTTCAGCCCTGCGTCGGCCCACTTCTGCCTCTGCCCTTCGATCACTATCTTTTGAAAAAAAGAAGCATCCGCATCATCTCGCTGCTCGACGACGCCTGATTTCTCTCGGTTTCCGCTATTTGTCGTTGCATTTCCTCGATCCGCTGCTTAGCGCGAATCCGTTTGGCCTTTGCATACGAAGCGCTGCTGTCAGGTGTATCCGCTTTTGCCCCTTCATTAGGAGAACGTTTGCCATTCTCGTTCAGCACAGAACACGTCATGGCATCTAGATTGTCACGAAACACTCGGAGGTTTTGTCCGCCTACGCGGTTGCTAGTGACGTTCAACCTCTGGTTTTCACCCTCTTCGAGGACGTCTGCTGCTGCTCGAGAGGATCGCGCTGCAAAGCTGGACCCTCTGGTGCGGCTACCGTTGGGATTGGATCGCGTCGACGCCCACGCGGGAGGCCCGTTGGGCGAGCTGCAGGAGGTGTTGTCGTTTGCGCAGGTGCTGGCGCGCCGTCTGCTCGGTTACGCTGCTGTCGGGAACGTGATACGCTCTGGTCCGTATCGATAACGCCACGGGATTCCGATTGCTGGTCTCCGTGGCTGGCAACGTCGCCGATAGCATCTGGAGCGCCCTCAGTCTGGGTGTCATCGTCTGACAAGTCGTAGTGCTCTGCAAGGGTGACGTCGATGAGACCCTGACTCGTCATGATCATACCGGGGACCTGTGTATTTGGAGTAGAAGGCTCAGATCGGTGAACGTACTGGCTAATGGCATCTTCGGTCTGTCGAGCGGTGACAGTGTCCGGGAGATTGTCTGCACTTCCTCCGTCGCTCGCGTCTTGTTGATCATCACTGTCAGCATCATCTTCAGCGCCTCCGACCTCGTCCCCAGCACTATCGTCGACTCTAGTCCGTCCGGCTTGGTCGGGTTCGGTTCCAACGGGATCTGTCGCAGGTCGCCTTTGGACTGCCGCCTGCCCCCTGTAGCTTCATCTACATCCTCAAGCAATGTCTCGTCGTCCTCACCTTCGTCGAGGCCATCGTGTAACGTGTGCACGCCGCCTTCCTCCTCAATCTTCATTTGGATCTCTTTAGCCCAGATGACAGGTCGCAGTCGCAGCGGGACCTCGCCGCTGCCCGTAGGCTTTGGCTTAGTGTACAGGCTCTTGAATTTGCGGCGTAGTGACTCGAAGTCACGCTCGGGGGCGCTGCGTGTGCAAGCGGCGTTATACTTTACCGTAACGCGTTCCGACATACTGCGACCCAGAGACACGATCTCGGCCGCGACCGTGCAGAGAAGCATCTGCTCCGGATTAGTGTAGTTGTTATAGCCTTGTCGTCTACCTCGCTGTACGCATCACATCAGTAGGTAAGTTAGGTCAGGCGTCACAGCAACAAGCTCCGAGGTGTAGCGTACCCCAGCCATATCGCGTCTAAGGCACGGCCGCCGGAAGACGACGGTTCTGCGGACGCTAGAAGATCGATGAATGAGAGGGGGGATACCAGAAAATAACCTCACGGAGAAGCTGTAAATGACTTAGATTTCATTATGAAATATAAATCCTCGGGTTACAAGAAATCGTCGACACCAGTCCTGAAGTGCGCTGCCTTGCAGCTGACCCTTGTGCGAACCTGTCAGTAACTTTCGCCATGAAGATGTACGATATCGGGGAGACCCTGAATGTCGCGGTGTTGACAACCTGTCCAGCCGCACCGACATACAAACCAGAGCTTGTCTCCGTAGGATACAGTTACCTGCTCCCCCGCAGCCACATCGCACACGGTTACGGCGACCACGGTGAGGCGGCTGCCAGTTTGCACCTCATGAAACTTGGCCTCCGGATTACACGCATGGTTCAAGAGCCTCATCTTGTTGCCCTTGTTCAATGCGTCGATACACACATGCTTGTTCCCGGTCGTACGCGTCTTCAGGTGCATCCGATATTCCTCGTTGATGGGCCCGTTTCGACAGGGCGGCCCAACCAATTGGACATGGCCCAGGTACTCACCAATAACTTCACCCGCAGGAATGAAGGACTTGGCAACTAATCCACGCATACCCGTACGCGAGTTCCTTGCAATGATATCTGACGAGCTCTCTCGCAGTGAGCCCCCCCCCCGAAAGCGCAGTTCTCCTCGGTGCAGAATCGATTTTCACGGGCATTCAAACAGGTGACCGCATTGCAACGCTCTTCGCATCCACAGCCAGCACCACCACGAACTCCGACACTCACGCTTGGGAACCTCCAACCTCGCGGGTTTCATTGTTCGCGCAGTAGTTCAATGCCAGCTGGCCACTGCTCTGGTACCCACACCTCTTTAACCATAGTCTTTAAAGGTACGGCGTGATCCGCCGTGATAGAGGTTCTTGCATAGGGGCAACTTGGAGGACGCAAACCCTTGATTAGCCCTAGGGCCTCCAAATCGTAGCCATCAGACTCGAAGGCCTCAGCAAACCAAGCCGGGATCTCGCCTTCAGGGGTGCGGGATCTTGAGAGATGCGGCTGCGGTCGAGGGGTGTGGACGGGACTCGATGACCACATATCCACAGCCAACAATCCTGAGCGAGAGGATGACGCCGCCACCGTCATGGTCTCGCATCTGGGAGACCATGGGGGCGTCCTCTTTGTCGTAGACGGAGAGCATAGGCTAGACGCCAATGACGGAGAACGGCGCGGTGTCTTCGGCGTGGAGCAACTCCCCTGGGGATAGCGTTCTTTTCGGTTCGTAAGCAGATCAGTTCAGATTGGATCATGAGAAAAAAACATGCAAATCAACATGCGGCTGCACACATGTTAATTTGTGTGCAACCACATGTTGATTACTAAGTATGCGCAAGCCAACGCCGAAGCGGACGACTGGTTGCCAGCACCCACATGCTGCAGCCAGAATCGTCAGTCCGCTTCAGTATAAAATTTGCCGCAAAGGTGTCAAGCCCCCTCCCCCGTTGGTGCAGCCCAAGCAAGACCACAAGTGCGTGGTGGTGAGTGCGTCGACCCGTCTACAGTTCGAGTGGCTACTAATATCAATGTTAAAGTGCAGGCTGTGCAGGGGGGAACGACAGGAGACGGTAATGGCGAAGTGGAGGTAAGCGCTCGTATCCATAGATGTTATGAGCTTGTCGATGATGGTTAAACAAACGTTGTGTCTCTTAGAACGATGCTATCTATAATAGATCTTCATTACTGCGGTGTTTGTTGTTTGTTGCCTCTTGTTCAACTGTCCCTATTGGTATTAACTAAACACGGACCGAAGCCTTCATGGCGTGGCCACAAACGGACCGAAGCCTTTATGGCGTGGCCAAAACTGATCGAAGTATTCAAGGAGTGGCATTATTATCTGAAGAGCATTCCCTCACTCACAGGTGCTACTCGCAATGACATTTAGAAGTAAGAAGCATTGTATTCGCCTTTAATGCTACGTCTTCTATGATCCTACGAACTGGGTCATTAAGGCGCTGTTCACGCAGCATCGCCTGGAAGTCAGCCACATGCGCACGGTCAATGTTAGTCACTAGTTCCTACGTAGGAGACCAGTCGACCAGAATTTCGAGGCCGCTCTCGTCATGGCGCTGATCAAGCAGCCGACGAAATCCGTACTCAGCGTCGGGCACGGCTGGGAACGTACGGCGTCGATCTTGTGGCACCTCGAAGCGCGCCCGTACCGATGGCTGTAGTCTGGCCTGTGGCACGGCACCATCCCGACCACCTGCCTGTCTCTCCCTCGAGAGGTCCGGTGCACGTTCACAATAATCCTGCGGAGAATTGCTCGCAGGAAACGGTTTAAAACGCGGCTTGAGTTGCGTCGGACGGGGATGAGGTCGAGAACACGGAGCGTGATGGCGTCCATGTCCCGGTCTTCCTCAGGCATCGACAGCATGGCTCGTAGGACAGCTCCTCGGAGGTGTCAGCATGCTTCATCACTGATATAGCCACCAGCACACCGCACATGGTTTCGGCACAGGTCGCGGTAAACGCGACGGTGGTCGACACGCAGGAGGTTAGCCATGTTGAGTTGAAAGGCGAGTGCCCTTTCATTTGCAGATGAGCCAATTATGCACATGCAGAATTAACTGGTGGTCGTCACAGTAATACTTAAGCGTAGGTAAATCAATGAACTTGATTTAAGTATACTCCTATTTGGAGTATAAGAACATTACAGATGTATGCACAGGTGCGATTCTGCTCGCAACGAATTGCTTATGAAGTTCAACAGACATAGGATTAAGTGCTTAAGAGATTGTCCTAGCAGCAGTGGATCAATTCCAGCAGACTCGGTCGGGCGTAATTTCTTACAGACTCCGTACAGATGAATATAATACAGTCTCTTTTAGACAGTATTGGCTTTTGCCAGCTCGACCGATTTTGCCCCTGTCGGAGGGTAACCCCGGCCCCCTCCGACATATTTACACACTGTGTAAATGGAGGTTAAACGCTGAGATAACCACTCTTGTTAATACTCTGAAGCACACAATGACCAGGCGCATGATCTATAAAGACGACAAGCTTCAACTAATACGGCACGACAACTGAGGACGAATGCCTACGCAGATCTCGTCAAAGTGGCAGGATGGCGCTCGAGATAGCCGGTCTCCTGCCGAACCCACGCTACGGGACGTCATGGGAGTGCGTCTACGCATGTTAACACGACGCCGACCCCTTGAGCTACGGACTTGACCCCTCCCCCCCCACCCCTTCCTTTGCGACCGCATTCTTCTTGCCAGTCGAGATTGGCTTGTTCCCAGACACGGACCAGAGCTTCTGGCTCGCTTTACACCGGTCGTCCCGCGTCAGTCATGACTGCGTTGCATCCACGACTCCGTGGGTCGTACCTTAGCCGCTGTACTTGCGTAATGTCATTCTCGCGACCCGCTTTACCCCAAACGGAAACCGAAGAGTGATTTTCACCTTTAATTATGCTATGCAAGTGAAGGTCACATTAATGCAATTGCGATTGCGGAAATCTGTATGAAATCTACACATTTGTACAGCTTCCAGCCTGCGGGTTGTACAAAATCTGCCCGCAAGCATTTAGACGGAGAATCTGTCGAATTTTAGCTGGGGGAATCAATCCGGTACTTCAGTGTATGTAAAATAATGAGCTTGATTTAAGTAAACGCCCTATTGGGAGTATATGAAAATTACAGATGTATGCACTGGTGCGATTCTGCTCGCAACGAATTGCAGATGAAGTTCAACAGACACGGGTTTAACTGCATGAGAATCACTAGACGATTCGAGTCAAGCAATTTTAGATGCGTTGCTCCTTGCAAACTAAAGGCCATTTCATTTTTACATCGGCAGGTCTGTAGCTAACTCACCGCGCTTGACAATGCGAGCTCATGCCGCCCTCTGGAAATTTGCTGAGATGCACGGATCGGTGTATGCTAAGGCGTATGCTCGCAGAAGAGCGATGTTGCACGGATCAGACTTGGTCGCCGCTGATAGCGAGTAGCTTCGGGGCCGTGGAGGATTTAATCTGCGCAAGAAGTGGATGGCGTTATCGGGCGCAGAGCGAATGTTTTTACTGACGACTACCGACGAAGGACGTACCAGAGCGAAAGTTGGGGAATCGATGATGAGTGGGGAATCATTGACGAGCGTCGAGGTAAGAAACTCTGAGCGCATGTAGTTTCTACAAAGTCTGCAGTGGAAGGTATCACATCCACCCCCGCTACTACACGCCCTGAAGGCCAGCGCAAGAGGTTAATGGAAACCGTGGTGTTTGGTGACGGTGATCTGTGTACCGATAGCCATTCCCACATCATTGAATTGCGGCTCGACTCTGATTCGCGTGCGGTAGGCGCAACAACAAGTGGTAGTGCCACCCACGTTTTCAAGATCAAGCGCCTCCGCGCAGCTCGAACGTGCTATCATAAGAACAATATACAAGAGGAAATCTTACGAACAGAGGTTCATTACAACCGCGGCAGTCTTTCTGGAGTTATTGCTGCAATTAGTGGGAAGTGGAGAACGCTATACTCCTGGCAAGAGCTACCGACAATGCCTCAACTGCGGAAGAGGCATACAAAGCTACAGCCGAACGTGTGGCGGAAGTTCTGCTTACTATACAGCCATATAATTCAAGCGACGAACCATCGGAAGATTTTGCTGAGAGCAGAATTAGCAAAGTTTACGGCGAGTATCAAGCAGCTGTCAAAGATGCGAAAAGCGGAACCTTGAGTACATCAACCGATCCTGATGTCGCTCTTCTACCTCCCAGCTATCGTTTTTTTCGGTAAACCAAAGGCGAATCTCCATTCCATGATGCAAACATCCATCGAAAAGACAGACTAACAGTTCCTAGAAAAAAATTCAGGTCTGGTTTAACTCCCATAACCATATATAAGAGATTGAATATGCATTATGATTCTGAATTACATTCCTTGTTTGACGGATTGTAAGCTGCTACATGTCGAGCATTAACTACTGCTGTCTTCGTCTCTGGAGTCGCTAGCGTTGGGTCCTAATTGTTGTAGCGTACCAAGTTAAACCCCGTCAATTAGTGTCCGTTGTTGCAGAACGATTCGCCTCGAGTTGCTTCGAAGAACATTGGGTTCACCCTCGTCGCTAGAGTCATCCTCTATAGCACAGTTATCGGGAAGTGCGACAGCTTTTGGAAGCGGGATCGGGGGCCTCTTCGGCTGTCTAGCTCTACCAGCCTCGATGTCAAACCGCAAGTTCGCATATCGACGGGCTAACTGCTCAATAGCTGATACCAAATCAGGCAAATTGGTATGAGAGGTAGCGATAGCAGAATTCATCTCACGATTAAACTGTTGAAACGGATTGTTCGGCTGACCGCGGTGCGAGAAAACGGCTCAATGTTCCACAACGACGGATGGTAACGAGTTATCCAGGTCCTGTGAAAATATCGCCAAAATTCATCCCACTTTGTGGCCGAGTAACATATCGATCGCGCTGCACACTTCAATATGATTTTTTCTTTCACCCATTTAATGCCTTGTTTCTCCACCTTGTCTTGAGGGACCACTGTCAACATATCTAAGAACTCCATTTCTCATCGCGATCTTGCATTCATTGTCAGGAATTCGATACTTCTTCATTTTTCTTCTGCAAGCTTGCTTAAAATGAAACAAACAACCGATTGGAGCGGCTTCAGGAAAGTGGTCACGTATTGCACGAATTATTCCAGCTTCAAAATCACAGTAGACAAATTCAGGCTCAATTTCATCTCCTGTAGCATCTCGAACTAGACGCATGGCATTGAAGTACATATTGTACTGTTTAGAAGTGCACAATAGGAACGCTGCTGGATAGTAGCCTTTTGTGGCACGATCATAAGTTGTGAACACCATGCATTGCTTGAACTTTGGGGGCACGCACCGAAACGTTCCATTCACAAACACAGACGTCCGTTTCTGTTTTAGCATGTTCAAGAGTACTGGATGACCCCACCCGATAATCCGTTCCCTCTTATTCGTGTCTCTGTCAAATACGCGTATTGAAATTGCAAGAAATTGGTGTCCTTTACTGAACCGCTGTCATTTAAGACCTGAGACCACGACGATACTTCAATTTGACCGTATACAGATCCACCAAATTCTTCAGCTCTGACACGGTTTACTCGCCTTATGACGTACTCCCGACTAAATCCAACCCGACCGACACCACGATCTGAAGATCCGTAAAATTTGGCTCTCACCATTTCCCAGATAGCAGAACGACTCGCCGTCGTCGTGACGGCAAGCCGGTCAACTTCTTGCTTCATTGCTGCCGTAACGTTTACGGTAGTCGATGGCTGCATTGGTGCATTATCTGATTCCACAGCTGAACGACCACAAGTGTGTGGAACAAAATTTGTGTACCTCTGTGCACTGAAAACGAAGTCACACTTTCCTCTGCAGTGTTGACGATAGTGACTGCATCGGTAGGATACTTTGCTGGAATAGCGGTTTGCATGTGTGTATTTGCATCCACCTATCCACCTAGTCGTACGGAACGTGCGTCTGTTTCCTGATTCCTCGCCAGTTCCAAAGTCATCAATGTCGATTTCTCTTGTAGTCTCATCATTAACATGTTGGTCTACACGAGGGATTAAATCGTCTCCAAAACGAAAATTGTAGTCGGCATCAAATTCCCACCTAATTCGTCAGACCTTTCCACAACGGTATCTGGTTCAGTAAAATAGCTGATGTGGCCATCTCACACGGAATCACTCGCGGTATCATCGGCGGGGCTCAGCAAAAACGCCAAGCTAAATTATGTAGTGGACATCGTGCTGGTAGTTGACTGAACATTGTGAATTGTCGAGATTACACTTGTGTTTGGCGTATTTGCTGAGATACATCAGTCATATGCAGAAGAGCGACGTTAACTGCAGCGGGGCTGCGTAGCGTAGTGCGTCAGAGGAAGACGTATGACTCTCCGAGTCTTTGCTTGTGGTTCTCCGAACCCCTAAGTCTCCGCAGAGGCTTAAATCTCTCTAGTATTACCAACTAGAGACTCAAAGAGTCGGTATTCCTAACCCAAGGCAAATACACTCTTTGATGCTAAAACTGAACTGTTATTGCTTTCTTTATCTGCGGCAAAGCCGCCTGTATGGCTCTAACTATCTACCATA
>JAGDFM010000702.1:0-14165 GCA_019155715.1 Phytophthora pseudosyringae
GCGCTTGCAACCGACCCGGTGTAAGGGATCGTTCCTGGTCTTCAGGTTTTGATCCAACATTCGTTGACCTTAACGGGGAGACGTGTGTTGTTGGTGGGACTCATACCGACTGGTAGCGAGAATTTCATCGTGTTCCTACACGACATTTGCCGCTTCTTCCACCAGTCGCGCACTTTGTTCATGTTTACACGTCGGTCAGAAGAGCGGAATAGTGCAGGAAAGAAATCCACAGTGCGCCCAAACAGTCCCTTTGAGCTGTGCATCGCCTTATCGAGCTCCATCCAGTCGGTGCACTTGATGCGCTCGCATATGGGGACCACTGGCTGCAGGCTGCGCGTGCTTTCGTCCGCCATGGAATTTGGCGTAATGTGAAAGTTAGGAGGCTATGAATGTGCGGCATAGGCGCCAGTGCACTTGGTGGTGCGATGCATGGTCAAGTGCACGTCTAATTGAGGTGCATGTACCGCAATCATCTCACTAAGTACGATACATGACTATTTAAGCCACACGACTAATTAGGGTGAGCGATAGCAATAATAGCAATAGTATTACTAATATCACTACTATTACTAGTAGTAATAGTAGAGCTTTCGTATTTGGGCAGATAGTATTACTAGTGCTCTAGTAACGCAAAAAATGACACTAGTAGTGCTAGTACAGTGTGCACCGAAATTATAGCCGCAGTCGAAAATTTGCTTTCTTGAGCCATAGCGTGCGTTTCTGCTGCTAAACTGACGCTGCTGATTCGTCGAAAAACAATAGAAAATCAATGCAAAAAGCAGAATTGAAAAAGCTGGCACCGCTCATTCGCAACGAGCAAAAAACAAGTGTTGGGTCGGGTCAAATCTATAGCCGCAATTTGTAATTTATCGGTCAGATTGGTAATTAACAATATCTAAGCTGTTTTAGCGGTAACAAATGGAACTATCGAGAAGCCCGTTGCAAACTGAGTCAGAGCACACAGTTCAGGTTGTTGCTGAAGCCCCCAAGATGCCACGAACAAAGCAGTTAAGCGAAGAAGAGTGCCGCGAGATTAAAAAGCGCCTAGGAGAACGCATGAGCAACCGAGCGATTGCGAAGCTTATCGGACGGGACGAGAAGGCTATCCGCAACTACCTCAAACGTGGCACGGCTTCATCGGCGACGAAGCGGACAGGCAGGAGTCCGAAATTGACCGAGCGACGTGCGAAGGGTCTTTCGGCTGGCTGTTGTGCACAATCTGTCGGCGAAAGAGATCAAAACGCAGCTCCATTCACTCCCTAGCAAGTCTACAGTGCTGCGCACGCTGCGTGCTCGTAAATACATCAAGTATGCCAAGCGCAAACCGACTCCAGCTCTTAAACCTCATCACAAAAAAGCGAGGGTGCTCTTTGCAGAGAAATATGAAGGCAAGCGGAAGTTCCGGCGCAATGTGGTGTTTACGGACAAGAAGAAGTTCAATTTAGACGGGCCTGATGGCTTCCAATTCTACTGGCATGACATGAGGGCCGAGCCCAAGCTGATATCGAAGCGTGTGAACGGCGAAGGAAGTGTCATGATTTGGGCGGGCGTGAACTGGTACGGCAAAACAAGCCTGGTCTTTCTGAAGTGAAAACAAAACGCTATCAAGTACACGGAGACGCTGAACCAGAGCCTGCTCCCTTTTCTGGAAGAACTTCGGGTGAAAATGGGCGATGTGAAGCCCATTTTCCAGCAGGATAATGCATCCATACACGGCGCCAAGTTCACCAAGGCCTTGTTAACGGCCAATAACGTGGAAACACTTTCGTGGCCTGCCAAGAGCCCCGACCTCAGCATCATTGAGAACGTGTGGGGGATTCTGGCTCGCTGAGTGTACGCAAATGGTCGCCAATTCGACAAACCAGCAGATTTGATCAAGCAGATCAAGGCCGAGTGGGATCGTATCGACTTGGAGTACATTCGAAAGCTGGTAAAGAGCGTCCCGAAGCGTTTGGAAGCGACAAGGCTGCTCAAAGGATCCAAAACGGGCTACTAGACTTGCTCTGTTATAGTGCGGCTATAGATTTGACCCGACCCAACACTTGTTTTTTGCTCGTTGCGAATGAGCGGTGCCAGCTTTTTCAATTCTGCTTTTTGCATTGATTTTCTATTGTTTTTCGACGAATCAGCAGCGTCAGTTTAGCAGCAGAAACGCACGCTATGACTCAAGAAAGCAAATTTTCGACTGCGGCTATAATTTCGGTGCGCACTGTACACCATTTCCTGGTCAAGTTGCAAAGTTTACCAACCAAACTGCAAAGTGGGATAAACGGGGACAAGCCAAGCGAACAGAAACATGCATTTTTCAAGATTTGCAAAAAGCACCTCGCCATTTTTCGACCAAATTGCAAATCTACAGTTTCGTGCAAGCTGCATGTCCTCACCCCTTTCGGCAGCAAAACTATGGCGCATACAGTGGCGTTCGTAGCGCCATACTAGCCGGCGCGTAATAAACCTCTTTGACACCGCCACGGCCTCCTGTAGCACTTAGTGAATGGAAACCGGTTGGAACTGGAATCCGGTTTGGACTATCTATCACAACCGGTTTAAACCGAATTAAAAAGCGAGTTAGTCGGTTTGATTCGGTTCAAACCGGTTATGCATTCATACAGGATTACTCCAAAACATTATGCAATCTATTATTGTGTTTCACCTATACATTTATAATTAAAGGTAAGGAATCGCTGGACATTGGATAAAAGTCTTACGCACATATAGCCAGTTAGATTCGTAGATTGTATCCCTCATGTTTAATAATTTGTGATGAGGTATTTATATGTGTATAAAGGTGATTCAACTCAGGGCTGATGCTCTGTTCTTGATACCGGCTCGTGGAATTAGCACACAACAGCAGCTCCCACAGCAAGTGTAGCGAACTTTACGCCTAACAGCAGCTTCATATCGTAAGTCTCGGGAGACGAGGGCAACAGAGCGCGCACGTGGTCCCAATTCGCCAAGTCTACGAAGATGTTCAGCTCGAACCCGCGGCCCTTTGTTACTGATACACCTCTATCACATTTATCAGCAGTAGCAAGGATTACAGATTCTAATTGAAGCGCCATTGGTAGACTTTTCGTCCAATAATGCTCACCCAAAACCGGATCGATGCGGTTTTGATTCGGTTTAATCCGTTGTTTGGCAACCGGTTTCATCCGGATTCAATTCGGAGCGATTCGGTTAACCCTTTTATCCATCCTGTTCCATCCTCTAGTAGCACTACTAGCACTACTAGTTGGCAGAACTTCAACCTATCAAATATCTTGAAAGGGTCCGCGATGTGTGGCTCTCCAGCCTCCCCCTCCTTGGGCCTTTCGACCCTTGCGCACTTCGACCACGTCGCTCATTTCTCGATTCTATCGGAGACCGATGAAGTGCGCAAAAATTGACTGTTGTTGGGGAGATGTACGTGAGACTACTCCTTGCAGCGTGTGCGGCCGTTTGGTGCATCACCTGTGCAGCAAAGGGATCCATGCGGAAGCCGAGCTCTCTAAAAGGTGAGGTTGTAGGGTTTACATTTAGCTGCCTCGTGCCCCGTGCTAACATAGTCGAGGTGCAGGTTCTGTAGTCGAGCATGTGTCAGGAAGTTCTTCACTGCTGACAGCGACTCCCAGGAACTCACGCCGAGCAGTACCTCCGGGATATCGTGGTCGAGTCAAACCACGCCGATAGATCTCGCGCAAGGCGAGGAAGGCGTGGAAGAAGAAACTCCTGACGGCATTCCGAACCGCATCACTCATGGTCCTCCAAACAACTCATCTGACTGGATTTGGGAGTTTGTGTATCGACTTGGGGAGCCAGTCACACACAAGGGTAAGGAGTTCACGCACATATGTCTCCTGTGCTTAGAGACGAAGGCATGTAGAGCGGCTCTCTGTAATGCCAAGCACACTTCAAACGCTAAAGCCCATTTGATCTCTGCTCACAAAGAGCACGAAATGGCTGCGAAGGAGCAGCAGTACCGGCTGAAACGCGCAGATCGCTTCGCTGTGAACGTGGAGCAGAAAAAAGAAGCAAGCCAAAACCGGAAGGGCATCGCAGAACCAAGTGGACAAGATGAGCAGCCTACCAAGCGTCAAAAGACGTGGTGGAAGGCTCCAGTGAGCAAGGATCAGATCTTAGACCACATCGCGCAATGGCTGATTAGTGACGGTGCGGTTTGAATTGTACTTACCTGTTAGCGGGCTGAAGTCTCATTATTTCTTTGTGTGACTAGGATTGCCTCCCCACACGACTACTACCCCAGCATTTCGATACTGTCTAGCTGGTACCATCCCATCCCGCCGGACTTATAACGCCATACCGGACAACCACTACGACAAGTTCAAGACGGACTCCTCTCAGTTATTCGCGGAAGAGTTCAAGATGTTGTTCGAAACGCCATTCATGACTGTGGAGCACGATTTGTGGACGAACTCAACTAAGAACTGCATTGTAGGTGCTTCATGTAGCTTCATTGATCATCCGTGGTGACCACGGCGTCTAGCTCTTCTCGCACAAGTCAAACATAGCGGACATAACGGACAAGATTCCGAGGAGGTGGCTGCATTGCTGGACGAGCAGCTGAAGGCCCGATATGATTTGGACGTGAACAGAATGACCCGTTTCACTATCTCGGACACAGCAGCAGCGACTCGGAAGATTTCAAGGTAGTTTGACTCAACACTACAACGGATTGCGCGATGCACGCACTCAACCTCTGTATCGGCTGCGACATCGGGCTCAAAGAAAACATGCGAAACCAGTACGCAAGGGACCCGATGACCAATATCTTCATCAAGAAGAGAGTAGTAGTGACAGAGGGTGGTGCTTTCCCAGAGGGCGGTGCGTTGATTCGGAAGTTGCGCGCACTTAACAACTTCTTCGCTTCAGGTATCTCCAGAAAGGGTGGCACGCCTCAGGGATGTTCAGAAGTTTCACAAGCTACCCGAGTTGGCTGATGTGATTGACGTCGATGTTCGTGTGGCCTCTACTATCAAGTTGTTTCGACGCTCGATCATCAATCATCCGGCATTTCAGGCGTTCTTCCAGAACGCCCCGAAAGGAGACAGGGCTGTCTTTACTAGTATTGCGTAGACCGAATGGGAACTAGTTGTTCAACTCGAGGCAGTAATGCATCGTGTGGCGGAACTAGCTCTGGTCGAGTCGCAATCAGCAACCATGCTCTCATCGACGATGTACGTGCTGCTACGTGTGGCGTCCGCCCGAATGAATTCGTACAAGCTCTTAGCCTACTGCTTGAATGACGCTCGAGACACGGATACCAATGAGAACAATTTCCGGCGGATTGAACTGAAGTTAACGGATTTGTCCCCGTTGGCTCAGCGCTGCATTAAAAGAACACTGCATCAGATTGCTGAGCGAATACAGAAGCCATCCGTACCGGTGGCTATGGCGCTTGTTCTAGACCCCCGAACGAAGACGTCTGCTAAAACTTTCCTGCAGATTCCTGACGGGGCGGAAGGAGCGACAAGATTCTAGAGGAAGCAAAAGCACTGCTTCGGGTCGAGCACCGAGTATTCTACAAGGCTTTGAATGCAAACAAAGCATCGGGGAAGAAGTATCCCAGAGGACCGAGGAGAGCACTGCAGATGCCACACTGAATACACGGGCCGATGAGCAGTTGGAAGCATTGCTAGACCTCCGCGTCGACTGGGTCGATGTGGTGAAAAAGCAGTACTCAAAGAAAGAGGAGTGTGAAAAGGTGCTAGCCAAGCTGCACGTGCGCAACAAGAAACGAAACGCTCGTGTGTGGAATGTAGAGGAGCTGTGCAGAAAATGTCGATGCACGCCGTTGGTTTGCCGATGTTGGAGAAGAGAAATTTCGGTCCACTGCAAAATTTGCACGCGTCTGGCTGGGACGGAGTTGCTCAACGGCGTTCCAGGAACGCGTGTTTTCTACGGGTTCTTTCGTGATGAGTCCGTTGCGAACCAAGACCAACAACGAGCGAGCGCAAGAACAGTTGATACTGCGTCACAATCGTCAAGAGCTCCGACGCATAGAGCAGAGCAAACGGCAGGTTTGGTAGGCGGCTGGTTTGTCTCTTTTGCACGGTACAATGGAGTGACTGTACGCAGATTTGTTGTCACTTCCTTCGGTAGTACTTCCGATAGTAGTACTATAGTAGTAATATTATTATTGTAAACCCTGAATTACTACTAGTAATAGTAGACTAGTACAGTTATGCACCTCGTTTTCGGCACCGCTATAAACGTATAGCCGGAGATAGTCTATAGGGAATTGAACACGCTTGAAAGTCAAAATCACTCCTGAAAACCATATAATTTTAGGTTTCGCTATGGTCCGCCCTGCCGAAAACGAGGTGCACGACTGTATTTCAGAGCTCGGCTAGTAATAGTAGTATCAGTACTATTAATAGCCAATATTGGCTACCTAACCCTGACCGTGACCGTCGCGAAAACGGTTTTTTCAGAACCGGGCGCGATAACGCCGCAAAAAAAGGTGCACTGTTTTGGGCTCCGTGGATGAATCCGCCAGCCCGCTCTCTACTGCAGCCAGGACCTGAATCCCCATGACTCATGGGAGCTTTCGGCCCAGCTCGGATCACTTGCCTCGTGCCTGCTGCGAAACTTTCAAAAGAGACGGCGGATGGCTTTGTTTATCGCTTATCCCGGACCCCTTCAACGCCTACATGCATTTACGCTGCCGTTTTCAGTGAGAAGGCATGTCAGCCTACAGCCTCGGTATCCGCTGTACCAGTACAGCGTGGGGGTTGCACGCTTCAATTTTTGCCCCGTTGCACACACGAAAAACGTATGGCGCTAATCGACTGGGGCTCTGCGTGGCTTGGCTTGCCCGTTCCCATCGCCGGACACTGTCCGGGACAGCCCCGACTGGGATTCTTCTAGCCGGGCGCTGGAGTGCTGCAGCCCGTGCTCATTTAAACGGCCGCAGTCCAGACAACTCGCGCGAAACGACCCGTGCATTGGACTCTCGTTCGCCCACTTAGACCGCTCGGTACGTGCCTGGACGTAGATGGCATCGACGACTTGAACGCAGGTGTCCCCTGCATCAGCGCCTAGCCCTCCGGCTACCTTTCGGCTCTTATCAGTGGCCAAAACCGCGGGCTTTAGCGCGCGCCGATTGGCCCAAAAGCCCAAGAGTCAGTACGGCCCTCTCTTTTTCCCACCGTGCCTGCCTGTCTTCCCATTCTGCAATTGGTACAGGGACTCCACCGGTACATTGTATCAGTGCGGGATGACGGCCATCTTCGGGCAGGAGCTGAGCCCCGGCATGGCGGCGCTGGTGTACGTGTTCCTCGTGCTGGCGCTGCTGGTGCTGTGCGGCTCCATCTGGTACTACTGGAGCTACGCGCGCAAGATCGAGCGCTTCCTGGCGCGAGACAACCAGAACAACAACATGATGCGGCACCACCTCGTGGACAGCTTCCTGCAGCGCGGCGAGGAGGAGTGGCCCTGCTCCATCTGCTTCCACGACAACCACCCGGACAAGACGAGCTGCGTCATGTGCGGCACGCCGCGCATCGTCACGGCCTCCACGCCGTCCAACCTGGCGCGCGCCTCGGGGCTGCACAAGCAGGACTTCAGCCAGAGCATGCTCAACCAGCAGTCGCGCGTCCGCGGCTTCCACGTGCGGAGGCTCAAGCAGATGGACCTCACCTCGCGGCAAAAGGCGGCGGTGCGCCGCCACCTCTGGAAGCGGAAGCGCGGCAAGGACGGCGTCATGCGCTGGGTGCGCATCGATGCGCAGCACGCGCACGAGCACGAGCACGAGGACGACGTGCAGACCAAGGAGAACAGGAGCGAGACCATGTACAGTGGACTCAGCACGCCTCCTAACGGGACGGCCATCCTGGGAGGCGACGCGTTCCCGCGGACGTCGAATTCCAGTCGCATCTCGTCGTCGTCGTCACTGAGGGAAGACAACGAGAACATCGCGCGCGCGCTGAGGGACTTTGGCGTTCCTGAAGACGAAGGACGCCACCCGGACAGCTCCTTCTTGTCGGCGGACAACGACTTGGGCCGCCCGTCGTTCCAGCCGCTGCGGGCGACGGCGCTGCAACGTCTGGAGGAGGCGGAGGAGCGGCCGACGATGGCGTTCTACTCGCAGCAGAACCCGTTCAACCCGGCCAACAGCGGCATGAACCCGTTCAACCCGAACGGTAGCAGCAGGAACCCGTTCAACCCGAACGGCAGCAACAGGAACCCGTTGGCGGGTAGCACCACCAACCCGTTCGCGAGTACCCGCGGCCTTGCCAGCTCTCGTGGCTTGAACCAAATTAGTGAGGACAGGGAAGGCACCATGGGCGGAGGACCGGTTCCCGAAATTGAAGGACCTGACGGGGTTGAGGACCGTCGCTTCCTCGAGTCGAACGACACGGCCATGTCTACCGTGTCTACCGGCTACGTGCGACACGAGGACGGCGAAGGCGGCTACGAGTGGACCCCAGCTGGAACCGTGATTGCTTTCACAGATACCAATCGCCGCATGGACTGTGAAGATGACCTTGAGGAGATTGCCTCCCTGACGTTTCACGACAAGAACCGCTGGTTCCTGGAGCAGGTGCAGAAGCGCTGGCGTAGTTACGAGGAGGGCCACATCCAGTTCGTTGTAAGACGAGAGAACGTGGTGAGCGATTCACTGGAGCAGATGCTCAAGTGTCCGCCCAGTCGTTTCTGGGAACGCCTGCGCATCTACTTCGAGAACGAGCCTGGTCTGGATGCTGGCGGTTTGATTCGCGAGTGGTACGAGATTTTGAGTGACTCGCTTTTCAACGACGAATTCGGTCTGTTTATTTCGACGAAGGGTGAGAATATGGGCTACTGGATTAACCCCGCCTCGGCTTCGAAGGTGCCTAATCACCTGGAGTACTATGAGTTCATTGGTCGACTGCTGGCTAAGGCGTTGATTGAGGGCTACAACATGAAGATGTCGCTTGCGCTGCCGCTTATCAAGCACATTCTTGGCGTACCTATCTCGTTCTCGGACCTGGAGTTCCTGGACGAAGACCTCTATAAGAATGCCATGTGGATGAAGCAGAACGACCACGCTGAGCTGCTTGCGATCGACTTCACGGTGCAGGTGATCACTTCCGAGGGAAAGTCCCACACGGTTGAGCTTGTACCTGGTGGTGCTGACCGTGACGTGACGGATGAGAACAAGAAGGAGTACCTGGAGCTGTTGCTTAAGCACTACATGTTCGAGAGCATTTCGGAGCAGCTGGGGGCGTTGCTCATGGGCTTCTACGACGTCATGCCGCAGTTCTTGATTACCGTCTTCGATTACCAGGAGTTTGATCTTCTGCTGTCTGGTGTGCCGGAGCTCGATGTGAATGACTGGCACACGCACAGTGAGGTACGCTGGGTTAAGCTTGAGAAGCCGACTCCTGTTGAGCACCGCGTGCTGAAGTGGTTCTGGGAATGCATGGCTGAGTTCACAAGCGAGGAGCGAGCACGTTTGCTGCAGTTCGCAACCGGCACATCTCGCGTCCCCGTCCAAGGCTTCAAGGCCCTCATGAGCAGCGATGGCCGTGTCCGACGATTTACTATTCAGTTCGTGCAACGTGGTGCTCCGCCTACGGGCCTCATGCCCAAGGGCCACACTTGCTTCAACCGAATCGACCTACCGCTCTACCACACCAAGGAAGAGATGGTCAACTATCTGACGCTTGTGATGAACATGGAAATCTCGGGCTTCTGGATGGAGTAAACTACATAGTACGCCAGACTCTTATCTGTTCGTGTGTCAGTCAGGGAGAAATTAATATGATGTCGAGCATTTTTGCTTTTTGTGTGCTGGTGTTATCATGTTGCAGTTTGGCACGATCTCACTTGTGCACTGCAAAGCAGTTTAGAGTTATCTGGACGGTGGACTCTACGTCGGTGTAGCGCAACAAGAATTTGCTGCAGATTTCGTCCGTGTGGTGGGCACCGTCCATCATGCGCAGCACGTCCTTCTCCAGCTGATTAGCCTTCACCAATGCTCGCTTGGAGGACGACAGGGAGGTCACGTTGCCCCCAGTTCCGTTAGGGACACCACTGGTGCCGTTCCCATTCACTCCGCCATTCGCTCCGCCTACCCCACCTCCCGGTTGGGTCGATGACGGCGCAGTGCTCATGGGGTTCATCCCTGACAACGACGGGGAATTCGTAGACAACGCATATGGACGACCTTTCTGCTGACCACCTTGTTGTTGCTGGGTCTGCTGGGACGGTTGCTGGTTTTGTTGCTGCTGCGGTGGGCTGGAGCCAGGCAAATTGCGGTCAATGCAGATAGGGTAGCGGTGCACGCGCCGCAGGAAGCCGTGAATTAATCCGAAAGTGATAAACCGTCGTACATCGATCAGTGCGAGTGACTCGGAATAAACGACGCAAAAGTCGCTCATGCGTAAGCTGGGCTGAACCGAGCAGTACAGCGCGAAAATCCGTGCAAACGACGGTGGCGCATGACCCGACTTCGCGATGTACACAGCGCACTCGGCTTGCAGCTTGGGATCGTTCGCAAGCACGGTGATCTTCGGCGTATTGGCGTAGATGTTTGAATGCAGGAAAATATCGATCAGTGTTACGCAGCCGTAGTACAGAAGCTGCCGGACGCACTTCTTCACGATCGCGATCTCCACATCAGCCTCCAGACTGATGCGCTTCACATACCGGACACCATCGATGAACGGCACGATCTGCTGCAGGGCCAAGTCCCATTCTGCTGTTGTACGACAATCACGAACAAGACATTGGGTAGTGAGCTTGTCAGAACACATCGGAGCTAAGAGTCACCAGCCGGACAACGGACCACTATTCTCGAGGAGAGCACGCAGATCACGAATCGCAACAGGCACTTGGTACTCGAACACAGGTGCAGGGTCTTGTAGCGTCGGGAAGAGCTTCAAATTGATAATGTTGGCCGTGTCCACCGGAATGGTGCATTCCCCATGCAGCGTCAGGTCACGCAGAATTTGCGGCAGGATCGTCCCCAGCAGCTCCTTCTTGTCCGAGTTGTACAAGAACCCGCTTTCCTTCTCCATCCCCTCTACCAAGGCGCCCAGCTGCCCACGTCAACATCCATAAGAAAAAGTTACCAACCCTGTGTCACATCTAAAGCGAGCTCTACATCGTCCAACCTTCCGCAGAATCGGTCGGTACGGCGCCGACTCCACGTGCTCGTCAAACACGAAACCTGGCCGCATCCAAAGACAATTAAAATCTCCAACGTAAATGCCGTGTGGGCGCTGCATCCGGGCGCACCAATGTTGAACAGCAGCGCATTGCGGTAGTACTTGTCGTCCTCGATGCACACGGGATACCCAACGATCTTCATCTGCTGCGCGCGAACTGGTGTGCCATGAACCGAAAATAAAATAAAAAAACAATTAGCTACAAGTGACGATTACAATAATTCTTTATATGTTCTCTGCGGTCAGCGCCCACCCGTGATGATCTTCCCACACAGAGCCTTGTCGATGATGATGTAGCCCGACACGCTGTCGAACACCTCGTTGCTCAGCACACTGCGCACAACAAGAGCGCTTCAGCGTTGCAGCAACGACAGTTTTTTTACGATATGCAATACACAGACGCAGAACGCACTTCTCCGGCGCCTGGAAGAGGATCACGGGCCCCGCCACGTTGTCGAACTCGCTGTAGAACAGCCCCTTGATCATCTCGCTGCTGGACTCAACCGGGACTAAATAAAATAGTCCGGTCTGGACCAATATTTGCTTGCCATCACAAATAGTCCTGGACTAAACTTTGAGTGAGCACTGTGGTCTCAGATAAAAAAGCAATTTGGCGCGAGAGCGATGGCGCTGGATGCGCGCACGGTACGAACTCGTTACGCGCGCTGCACGACGGCGTGGGCGCTGACCTGTGCTGTGCATGTGTCGTCCTGTAGGTGACAGTGACGCTGGCGGAGCTCACGGAACACTTGGGCTGCGCGCTCTGCAACGGCATCCTGCGAGACGCGCACACCATCCCGGACTGTCTTCATTCCTGTATGCTGCGGCGCTTCCACCAATTGACTGGCAGTAAGAAAGGCACGAGGCTAATGGTTCTGTGTCTGTGTGACGTGGTGCTGCAGTCTGCAAGAGCTGCATCTATAGACATTTCCTGGTGAAGGGCAGTCAGATCTGCCCACAGTGCAACAAGACGCTGAGTCCTCGGCCAATTGCCACGTTGATGTGAGTGGCGGTAATGTATTAGCTGTTCCAAGAGCAGACGTGAGAGTTTGTGACGCTGTTTTCGGTTGCTTTGGCATTGGCAGAACGGACCAAAAGCTGCAAGAAGTGGTGGACCGCATTTTTCCAGAGTTTAAGGAGCAGGAGGCGATACTAGAGAAGGAGTTCTACACCAAGAACAACTTCAAGCTCAACGAGGAGAGAGGTACCACAGATCACGGGGATGGAACAAACGGATCTTCATCCGCTCCGGGGACGCCATCCTCTCGTGGACGATCAAAGAACTCGACTCCTCCCAAAATGTCACACGGCGGCAAACCTATCAGCAATGAAGGCGGCATATCGTGCAACAGACAGCTCACGATTGAGGTATACCCGCAGCAAACGTACGTGCCATTGCCAAGGAACCTTTTTTCTTTTCACTGTGTTTAGAAGCTAAACAGTTTCATGTGATTGTGACAGAAATGCCAACACACTGCCAACACTTAAATTTCCCTTTATGCAGGTGAACGGCAATTTTAAGGTGCAGTTTTGCGGTTCTCACTTGTTTTTAGACACCCGTAACATGACCTTGTGCGTTTGTTGATCTCACTTCTGCGATCTCTAGATGTCCGAGCTGCGCAAGTTAATCCGCAAACGTCTCAAGCTACCAGATGATATGCAGTTGGAGATGGCGTGCATGGGCACTACCGTGGGGCCCGAGCTTTCCGTTCATTTCATACAGCGGACAATCTGGCAGCATCAGAACCAGAAGGAGCAGCTCGTGTTGCACTATCGGCACATGGCATCATGATCTCAACGTCAACGCCCCAACCCAAGTACCAAGAACTCGTCAGAGATGAACCCGCCAACCTCAGCTGGCTCCTTCTGGCAGTCAACAGAACGTATGCGTGAAGAAGAAGCCGTCTGCCCACCACGAACATTGTCAACATGGCCAAACACACTTGTGGCGATTGGTCAGATAGTGTTGACGATGAATGGAGCGCCTCGATCGAGGCAGATTTTGTAGAAACGCGCGAGAGAAAGCCCCGAATATGTTGATAACTTTACGGGATGAACCGCACAGCGACGAAATGCGAGACGCTTGCAATTCCTGGATGGTCTCAGCTATCGCTTCAAGAACTCGTTGATTGGCTGAAATGCGTCCATAATCAGTCTCGCCACGTCAGAGCACAATGGGCTCCACTTGTGGTGATGACCTCCCTCTTCTCACCGCCGCACGCGTCGTAACTCGCTTGTGTCTGCCCGATGGAGAGCTTCCGCATATTGCACGACTCTTGGATGCATTTCTAGACACGTTCTCGTCCAAATGGACCCTCGCTCGCAGCTACAAGCGGACGCGAAGTCTGCGATTGATGCAAGTAGTAATAGTTCAGCACCAAAGACAGAGGTTTTTTTTCTTAGCTTTATTCTACAAGGAGAATAGGTTTAACCGTTTCTAATGCGCTGATAGGGTTTCTTAGACGCGACCTCTCGACCAGCTGAGAGCTCGAGCAGGCACCCAACGCTTCAGGAGTGTTCGTAGACAGGTTTAACCGCTTTCTAATGCCCAGGTGTTGGTTTCCTGCTGAATCAGGGGAGAGCGGCGTTGCAGCTGAAGCGTCCGCACAACCTCTCACCATTGGTTGGAATCACGTGAGGTAGGGCTACATTTATGTGATATTGTTTCTTCACGCCTTCACTTCCCGATTAGGTACGATACCAAAATTCTCTCCCCATTCGAGAATCTGCCGCCTTGAAGAAAGATGGTGACGATCGTGTGCGCGATCGTTGGTGCGGAGGGGAGCGCGTTTCCTGTGGACATCGAGGCAAGTCGGTTGGTGGGCCACTTGAAGAAGGAGATCAAGGCAGAGAACTCGGCGACAATCACATGTGACGCCAAGGACCTGCAGCTCTTCCTGGCGAAGAAAGGCGACGCGTGGCTGCCGGACGATGATCCTGCTGCGCTGGAGTTGGAAGAAGGAAAGACGCATCAAGACATTCAAACGGTGATCGATGGCGAGAAGATGAAGG
>JAGDFM010000703.1:0-13688 GCA_019155715.1 Phytophthora pseudosyringae
GGGCTCGAAGGTGTTCACGACGCGCAACTACTACTTCTGGATCCCGCTGGTGGCGGACAGTTTGGGCGGCGTGTGCGGTGCTGGCCTGTACCGCCTGCTCGTGGAGATCCACCACCCTCCCCTCCCGTACCAGAACTAAGTTGTGGTAGCGCGATATGGAACGCGTACAAACTACAGTAGAGGAAGAGGACACGCCAGTGGCAATGCGGTCACTGGGCGTACTGAGCAGCATCGAATCGACGGACATCGACGCCATCGATGTCCGTCGGTTGATTGAAAGCGTTCCGCGTTTTCGTAGACCTTTTTACGATAGAGATAGGCTAGAAGACAATGAAGTGCTGCGTTTACATTTCATTACGGTGTTGTTCGTGCTCGTAGGTGTGAAGATATAATTTACCTATAGTCTATGACCTCCTCTTGCCATTATACGCATCACGTGCTTCTGCACGAACTGCGCTACGATAAGAGTCTTGTCTGAAGCGCGGAGAATCGGCTTAAATCCGAGCTGCATGCTGGTGCATCGCCCATTTCCGCCATGAAAAGAGTGGATGAAGGTCGCCAGAGCAGGCAATAGAGACCTTATTCCTGTCACCGACGATCACTGTTTATTCCGCTCATGTACGTCTTGAGACCCCACCTGCTGGAAGAAACTCTCGATAGACATCAGCGTCCGCATACCCGACTGGAGCGTAGTTTGAACAGCGTGTTCAATGGATTTCTGACGTTCCGGGTGAAAAGCCCGGACCGCGCATTGCAAACCAAAGCCTGAGCTGTTTTCTGAAGGAAGAAAGTACCAGCATGGCGTCACGCTTCCGCCGTTGGATCCGATTGCCGACTGCTCAATGCAAAATCGCAAGGCAACTTCAAGTTTTGTTTTTTGTGGTGGACCCGATATTGGTGTCCACCACATCTTTGATGCAGTCGCATCTTTGGTGCGGTCTCAATTGCCGAGCCGACCAGACATCGTGGGTCCGTTATGTCGGACATGGCCAAGATTGGAGCGGCGGTGACGGTGGGGGCCGCGCTGGGGGCCGCCGTCAAGTCGGTGTGGGGCCTGGCGCGCGTGGAGACCGTCGCGCGCTCGACCACGAGCGGCAAGAAGGAGAAGCCCGCCGTCACCTTGTTCGTGTACGACCACTGCCCATTCTGCGCGCGAGCTCGCGTCGTCTTGGGGCTCAAGAAGGTCCCGCACGAGTTAGCCTTCATGGCCAACCACGACGAGGCCACCCCCGTGGAGCTGGTGGGAGCCAAGCAGGCCCCCATCCTCCTGCTGCCCAGCGGCCGGGCGTTCGCCGAGAGCATGGACATCGCCAAGTACGTGGACGAGCACTACGGTGGCCCGTCCATCTTGGCCCCGCCCTCGGGCCGAGAGGATATCAGCAAGTGGATCGAAGAGTCCGCGCACGTCTTCCACGTGCTGTACCACCCACGCGCCCACAAGGCTCCGTTCGCGGAGTTCGCGCAGCAGGAGAGCAGAGACTACTACCGCAGCAAGAAGGAGAAGAGCATGGGCTCGTTCGAGGAGGCGCTCATGCGCTCACCGCAGCTGGTCGAGGAGGCCAACACGTTCCTGGAGCAGCTCGCTGCCATGTTCTACTCGGAGCACTCGGTGAACAAGACACTGGGCTACGACGACATCGACCTGTTCGGCCGCCTGCGCTGCCTCACGCTCGTGCGCGGCATCAAGTGGCCGTCCAACGTGCGCGAATTTCTGGATCACATGGCAGAGGAGGGAGATGTCGCGCTGCTGAACAACATGGCCATGTACTAGAGCATGATCTCCCGACGGCTTCTACAACTTAGAACTTGACTCTACTTTCATTTTACGCCCTTCTTTCGGACAGCTTGCTCAATTCGAAGGCGCAATTCCCTCATTTTTAATACCATATGAATACACAATTTTAATCAATTGATGGAATACCAATCGAGGATAAAACCGAATTGCTCTTCACACATGGAGAAATGTCCTATGTCGGCGATCTTGACGGTGAACCCTTGTTCGCATTGCATTGGTACCGCGAATCTAGGGAACAGTGTTCATGAGATTTAGAAACTGTGTTAGTTGCTCGCCTGTCCAGACGCAGTACACAGGTGCTACATGTAGCCAGATTCGGCGGGGTATGACCCCGACACTTTTAAATGCTGAAATATCTCATCAAACCAATAATTTGATTTTGTCAGTTTCTAGCGTTTGTTGTTCTGTTTGAGAGTGCCTGCGGCCTCGTTACTGATCCAGAAACTCGACGGATGCAATCGCCACTAACCCAACATTGGCGCGGGACTCAAAGGGTGCTGCAGAAGCTGTCGTATTTACGGAGCTACTGGACCTGGAGACCCTCCAATTCCATCGAATACAATCAGTCTTACTGAAGTGGACGGTGAGACCAAAGAGTGCGGTCCACTGGAGAATTTCCTCAACACCCCGTTTGCTATACCTTCAGGCGCCCAAGCACATCACTTGACAGTCAAACTCCACTTCAACCTGTCACGGTCAATTTCCGAATAAACCTTACCTATTTCAAATCTAACATACCTCACCATACCTATATTCTGTATACAATACTTAAAATGCCACTCCGACAATTGTCCATAACGCCAAATCTAGCTGGCATTCCTCCCCAACACGCTGTCATCCATGTCGGACCTGTCCAAGCTCGTCGCCACCTTCGCCGTGGGCTCGGCCGTGGGCGCCGCGGCCGCCGCGCTCGCCCTGCACCAGCCCAGGAACCTCCGGGCGCTGCCCAAGCTGTTCGTGTACGACCACTGCCCGTTCTGCGTGCGCGCGCGCATGGTCTTCGGCTTCAAGCAGGTGCCGCACGAGCTCGTCTTCCTGGCCAACCACGACGAGGCCACGCCCATCGGCCTCGTGGGCTCCAAGCAGGCGCCCATCCTGCAGCTGGCCGACGGCCGGGCCTTCCCGGAGAGCATGGACATCGTTCAGTACGTGGACGAGCACTGGGGCGGCCCGGCCGTGCTGGCCCCGTCCGCGAACCGGCCCGAGCTCAAGCAGTGGGTCAAGGACTCGGCCGACGTGTTCCGCCTGCTGTACCACCCGCGGTTCCACGCGGCCCCGTTCGCCGAGTTCGCCACGCTCGAGAGCCGCGAGTACTACCGACGCAAGAAGGAGAAGACCGTCGGCCCGTTCCCGGCCGCGCTGGACAAGACGCCCGAGCTCGTGGAGCAGGCCAACCGGTTCCTGTTGCAGCTGGAGCCCCTGTTCCACTCGAGCCACTCGGTCAACGAGACGCTCAGCTACGACGACATCGATCTGTTCGGCCGTCTGCGCGGGCTGACGCTCGTACGTGACCTGGAGTGGCCCGCCAAGCTCCGCGAGTACATCGACTACATGTCCGAGAGGGCGGATATCCCGCTCCTGGACAGCATGGCCGTGTACTGAGCTGCATGGCAACGGCTGACCAGGTAGGTCGGTCGTTGGAAGAAATGATGGATGGAGCTGCTTGCACGTGGTGGTTTGTTTTCTTGGGGGGGGAGTAACTTTGCTACGAAATACCTGTGTGGGCTCACTCTGTTCCGTTCCTTTGCAGTGCTTTCAGTGGTGTGGTGTGCTGACGTATCGTTTTATTGCTCTAGTTGGAGCCACCACCACGAGTCGTGAACTTCTTTGCGGCTGGGACAATGGTGCTCTTGAAGATCTCGTCCGTGTCGTAGATGGTGTAGTCGCCACGGTAAGTCTTGAGCGAATCGAGCCCGAACTCCCAGTACTGCATGCTGGAGCCTGCGGCGTACACGGCGTCGCTCCAGGCCTTGTACACGCTGGCGTTGTGGCCCTTCACGCCGTATTCCTCCATCACAACCGGTTTGCCAGCCTTCTTGCCAGACGCGACGTGGTCGTTGATCCACTTTTTACCCCAGGACACGAACTCACTGGCGTCCACGCTCCAGCCGTCCGGGTATGTGTGGTAAGCGCCGTAGTCGATGCTTTTAATGGCGAGATTGGCGTCGAAGTCTACACCCGAGAGGCCGGAGTACAGGTAGACGCTGCTGTCCGTGTTCATGAAACCCTCGCTTCCCGTCGCCACGAGGTGATTGGAGTCCAAGCTCTTGATGTACTGCAGCAAGAATGAAGCATGAATTAGGCTGAAGACTGGCAGAGGTCAACGCACGTTCACAGGCCCCACTCAACTCACCGCCGACATTTCAGTCATCCAGGCATTGATGGTTTTCGTTGTGCAAATTCCTGATTCGGCGAGGCCTCCTCCAGAACCGGCGCAGCGGCATTCGTTGCAGAGTTCCCAACTCATGATCGTATCATCGTTCTGCTCGTTACAAAAAGGAAATATCGGTGAGAATTCGGGCAGCCACAAACTGTCGGGAGAAACATGAAGCTCACCTTGTAGCGGTTGACGAAGGTAGCGACGTACTTCTTGTACGCGGCCTTAATCTTCTCGTTCGTGTAGAAGTCGTCGTGATACTTGCCTCCGAGCTGCTTCACATACACATCTGGATGGACAGCAAGATAGCAGCACTCAAATGAGTGTACAAGACGAAACGAACGACGCAGGTTGCAGCACGACACTTACCCATGCCGCCGTAGTCCGACCAGTTGTTCACCAACGGCACGACAAGTTTGACGCCTGCTGCCGTAGCTGCGGCGACAACTTTGTCGAAATATCCGAGACCGTTGTCCTTGGTGTTGATGCTAGCTGCACCATTCTCCCACAACTGGTACACGATGTTGTATGGAGCCGTGCCGGCTGTGGTCAGGTCGGCGAAACCCATCGTGCGGCAGGCCGTGATGTCATTAGTGGCCATCGTCTTGAAAATGGTGGTCAGGTCCGTCTCGCTCTGCAGGGGAAACATGGTATGAGTTAGATACAAGACCAGCGATCGACCCCCTCAGGAGGCCAAGCAGCTCACCCAGTTGATCTCGGAGGCCCAGTACGCATTGGTGCCGAAGATGTAGAACGGCGCGCCGTCCACTTCGAATGCTGTCCCAGACGTCGTCACAAAGCCAGCATATGTGACCTCGATTGCAACCGACGCCACAGCCACAGCGCTAGCAAACGCCCTCATACCCGCTTGTTACGTGGCAAGTGAGCAAGTCGTTTTGAGTCAGGGGCGAGGCACAGTTCAGTTCACTTTTTTGGAAAACCATGGCAGTTCCTGGGATTGTGAAGTACTTCTAAGTAGAGTCTATCCATTGCGGGGTTTATAATACCGTTCGCGGCTTCTCATGAAAACAAGCGGCACGCATGTGTTGCCAACATCATTCAGTGCGCGTTGGGACTCGATGCCGTCTTTCCGGTTGCACCTTCAGAGACTCTCTTGAATTCACACACAGGCCAATCTACCTACTGTAAAAGTCCCACCGCAGTAGTTTAAACAACATATGCGGTCTTTACAGTGGGGCGTTCTCATCATCATCAGCTGCTCGATATGTTGTTCCATCGCCAGCAAGACGATGCGGCTCTATTTCGCGCCACCACGAGCCTTGAACTTTTTCGCGGCTGGGACAATGGTGCTCTTGAAGATCTCGTCCGTGTCGTAGATGGTGTAGCCGTCGCGGTAATTCTTGAGCGAGGCGAGGCCGAAATCCCAGTACTGCATGTTCGACCCTGCAGCGTACGCAGCGTCGCACCACGCTTTGTACACCTTGGGACTTTGACTTTTCACGCCGTACTCTTCCAAAATGACGGGCTTGCCGGCTTTCTTGCCCGAGGCAACGTGGTCTTTGATCCACTTCACACCCCACGACTGGTGCTCACTTTCGTCCACACTCCAACCGTCAGGGTACGCATGGTACGTGCCGTAGTCGATGCTTTTAATCGCCAGGTTGGCGTCAAAGTCAACGCCAGAGGGCCCGGAATACACGTACGTGCTGCTGTTCGTTTTCATGAAGCCCTCGCTTCCCGTCGTCACGAGGTGGTTCGAATCCAGGACCTTGATATACTGCACAGGAAAAGCAAATGTTGGGTCAGTCACGAAGTCAGCAATTGTCTAAACTACAGTACAATAGAAAGGTTCTGCTCAACTCACTTACCGCCGACATTTCGGTCATCCAGGCATCGATGGTTTTTATCGTGCAAGTTCCAGATTCAGCCAAGCCTGACCCAGACGACCCAGACCCGGCGCAGCGGCATTCGTTGCAGAGTTCCCAAGCCATAATTGTGTCATCGTTCTGCTCAACACACACACGGAGGTCTGGAGTTAGTTCGACGGACCCCGAACGTATCACGCTAGCGCCATTGTCGCACCTTGTAGCGCTTGACGAACGTGGCGATGTACTTCTTGAACGCGGCCTTGATCTTTTTGTTCGTGTAAAAGTCGTCGTGGTACTTGCCTCCGAGTTGTTTCACGTACACATCTGAACGGTATATAAAATACATCGGTCAGAGAAATAGCACTAGCGCTTCGGTGCATCGCAGCGTAGTACCCACCCATGCCGCCGTAGTCCGACCAGTTGTTCACGAACGGCACAACCAGCTTGACGCCGGCCGCCTTGGCAGCCGCGACGACTTTGTCGAAGTAGCCGAGGCCGTTGTTGCCAGTGTTGATGGTGGCTTTTCCGTTCTCCCACAACTGGTACACGATGTTATACGGCGCCGTGCCGGTCTTCGTCAGGTCGGCGAAGCCCCACGTGCGGCACACGGTCAGGTCGTTCGTTTTCATGGAGTTGAAGATCGTGGTCAGGTCCGTCTTGCTCTGAAGCGAAAGCAACCATCAGCTACACTCACTAACTAACAACGATTTTCTTCTGAAAAGGGTAAGCTGCTCACCCAGTTGATTTCCGAGGCCCAGTACGCATTGGTGCCGAAGATGTAGAACGGGCTACCATCCACCTGGAAGTTCGTGCCCGACGTCGTCACGAAGCCTGCAGTCGTGGTCTCGATGGCGACCGCTGCCAAAACTACAGCGTTAGCAAACACCTTCATCTTCGTGTCTTCAGGTTTGGAGAGAAATGAGCAACGCTCCTCCGTGTTGAGGCGAGGCACAGTTCACAGACTCACAATCACTTGCATATAGGCGCGTTCTTAAAGTACCTTACTTAAAGTATGGCATTTTCCTGGGATTGGGACGTACAGTATTGTGCTTTGCAGATATTGTTTTCCCTAATTTAGAGTGCTATATCAGACTTGGTTAGACTGTAAAACCGACTTGTTGTTTATTGGTAACCTAAAACGTTGCATATTTCTTACCTACCACTGGGAATATTCCTTCCTGCTAAGGTCACTATAATCATTCGTTCTTCGTGGGACTGTCTAAGGAGGGCCATTTCCAAAAAAGACCCAATTGGTTTATTTGCACATGATTTTTTTGGCTATGATAACTTCAACGTAGCAGTAGACGAAAGCGATCATAGCACCTGACTCTAGACTGTAGATTACCACCATACTTGCCAGCGCGGCTATACCGCTTGGCCACACATGTACAAAAACGGTATAGGTATTGAATAAAGGCTTTCAATATGCCATGCGTTCTCCTATTCTTCATTCTTATACTTGACTTCTGCCCCAGACTCCCCTCGACTTCTTGAACGCTCTGCTACTTGACCTCGCAATGGCTGCTCATGACGACCGACGCACCGCCAACACGGAACTCAGTGTACAGGGTTTCGAGATCCCGCCTCCGCCACAGGATACGTTTCCGTCCGAACCCGAGGCGCTTGCTGTTGTTCATCGCTGGACGAGAGACCACAATTTCAACATGACCAAGCGTCGTGCCTTCTACACCGACGAGGAGAAGACGATCGCGTGGAAGCGTGGTTTGGATTGCGACCGGACAGGTTCGCTTAAGCAGACCCAGCGTCTCCCGGATGGCGACCGCGTGCGGACAATGAGAGGCTCTAAACGAATGGGGTGCAAAATGAAGCTGGTACTCAAGGCAGTTTCCAAGGACGATCCCTATGGGCCTTGAGAGATTGTCTATACGCGAAACGGAAGTCGCCTTCATAACCACCCCGAGTCGGAAGATGCTCGGTTCATGCGTGCCACCGACGTCATTCTGCAGCTACAGCAATCGACACATCGACCAACGCTTCCGTGCAGTCTTTGGTGGAGGCCCAAATTGCTGCTGGTGTCTCTATCGCGAGTATTCGAGCAACGCTTCTCCTAGGAAACCTTGACTCTTTCTTGATCCCGAAGGACATCGCGAACACCAGAAACGCCGTTCGACGTCGGGCGTTGGCCACCAAGACAGCAATGGAAGCTTTGTTTGCAGAGCTAACCGACAAGGGCTTATTCTACAGCTACGGTCCATCCTGCAACTCAAGAGCTACGATATTTGTTCTGGGCTCATCTAGGCACCGTGGTATTGTACCGTCGCCACAACGACATTCTGGTACATACAAAACCAACCAGTTCAAGGTTCCATTGTTCAACATCATCACTGCCCCGGGGTTCATCACCGTTCTCCCCGTTGCACAGTGTTGACTGCCTGGTGAAAAAAAAGGAAGATTACGTGTGGGCGCTGAACATGCTGATGCACTTCTTGATTGAAAAGGACGTGGAGTTACCTGGTGTCGTCATTTCGGATAGAGAACAAGCGTGTATGAACGCAGTGGATCGCGTTCTCACCGGGATATCTGCCATGGTGTATCGTTGGCACATAAACAAGAATGTAGAGGCCATGGCTCGAAAGCATCTCGGCCAAGTAGACGTGATAGACCCTTTCACAGGCCTCAAAAGCAAGGAGAATACGTGGGAGACCGATGCGTTCTTAGCGGCCGTCCACGCAACGGTAGACGCGAAAACTGAGCCCGACTTTGAGGCACTACGATCTCAGCTTAAGTATCACAGTGCGTATCTGTGGCGGGACCCTCAAGAACAGCTGCATCAACTTCGGTTCTCGGACTCCAGCCGACGCCCTGATCCGTAGCACAGCCCCCACTGAGAGTGAAGTCACCTGAGTCCAAGTCTGCCATTCCGACAGACCCTCTTGCCGCTCAAGTGGCTGAGCTAACCCGTGTCGTTGAACGATTGGTGCAAGCTGGACAAGCCCAGATCTCGGACAAAACTCAACAGTCTGAGAATCCCAGGAGATCATCTCAGCCAGGTGGATCCGGACCCAAGAGCAAGTCTACCGTATCAAAGCAGAAGAAGCGTTCCAAGCCCCGGACCTCTAAGCAGGTGATTCGGACGTGGACGACTCAGACTCGAAGAATTCCAGTTCTAGTGATTCGTCACAAGATGAGCTCGAAGGGCAGTTTGGAGCTGTCACACAGCCGAAAGGTGTCGACTCTGGGTCTGGGACGAAGGTAGTTGTCCAACCAATGATTTCTCATGGTGCCTTGGAGAAGTTCGACGAGCAGGCTCTTCTGGAAGTGCTTGTCGACTGGTGGGAGAGATTCATGTATTATGTTACGATGGCACCTTCGGATGAAAGAACTCGAGTTGTCCAGCTACGCATGCGACTCTCAGGATCACTGAAAAATTGGTTTACTCAGCTCTCAGATGACGTTCGCTCGGACTCGAAGAAGCTGTCTCACATCTTCAAGAAGGAATGGTGCCGTGCTGTGAGCCGATGGCCTGAGCGGTATTACTCCATGAAGGTTCGAGACAAGGAACCGCCTCGGATGTTCCTCTACCGGCTGAATCATGCTGCGAAGAAAGCCAAGGTCGATTTTCTGGAGTCAAGCTCAGCTCGAGAAGCTCACATACGGCGTTTCATTACGGCACTGAGCGACCCGCGTCTGAAGACGAGTCTCCAAAGATGAAGTTTCGATACGATGGCTGATTTGGAGAAAATGCTGAAACGGGTGGAGGCTCTGCGTCAGGATGAGACTCGAGAGTATCAACCAAAGCAGCGCCCAGCTCCGGGATTGCAGTTTGGCCGTTTCAAGCCCCAACAGCGTCAAGCCGAAGGCCGGGCGTTCAAGCTAGATGGTTCCGGTGCAGACTCAGGTCTGGGGTGGAGTGCCAACTTACCGGCTGATCTCGGCTCATACTATAACGCTGATACCGAAGCTAAGCGAGAGGATCCAGCCGAACCTCCCAGAGTCCAGGAAATGGTTACGGCTACTCCGACACCTGACCCAGCTCAGATTGATCCAGATCGCCTGACATCCGTGATTGACGATGCGATTTTCCGTCTAGCTGACCGACAAGCGTTCCGGCCCAGACCTGATACTCAATCATATCACAATGGGGGAGTTCAACACTAGGAGAAACCATGTGAAGAATGTGACCGTGCTGGCCACTCGACTAAGAAGTGCTGGAGCAAGCTCATTTGTGGACGCTGCTTTGAAGAAGGTCACCCGACCCAGTTCTGTAAGCGTCAACGGTGTTCCAAGTGTGGCGATTTTCATCGCCGGGGTTTGTGTGACATGTGGTCCGTGCTGAAGGCGGTACGTGAGGTTCTCCGTGCCAGAGGCTCTCGACACTGAGATTGTCCAGAAACTACTGGACGGCCCAGAGCCCCAGAAGCCGTTAAACCACTAGGCTAGCTGGTTAGGGAACCAGTGCACGATGAGCCAAAGTCCCAAGCACTTTGTGCCTTTGCATATGTGGGCCCAGCCCTTCCATGTTGGCACAAAGATACCCCTGAATGTACGTCATCGATTGTTGAAGGCTGTGTTTACTCCTTTAACACCAACGTCGAACATCCCAGCGAGAGCGAGCAGTGTGAGAATCATCTTCAATTCGCGTTAACCCGAGGCGAACGATATGGTTGGTGGAGTGATCACATGTTGACTGGAGAGAAACGTGCTATGGCGATGGTTCACGGAGCGATTTTCAATCATCGCATCCAGGTACTGATGGACACTGAAGCTACGACGAGGATAATAAGTTTAGATCTTGCACGCAGACTAAAAATCAAGCTTCGTCACGGTTTTAGACTCCGAGTCACTGGATACGGAGATGTCCCGACGTACGTCACCGCTCAAGCTCAGATTAAGCTGACGCTGGGAGTTCGTGTGATTTATGTTATGAACATCTGGGTTGGGAACATCGGTGAAGGAATGGATTGCCTTCTAGGGATGGATTTCATGGTTGCTGCAGGCGTTCGGATCTGTTTCCGAGAAGGCGTTGTCCGTATGCCAGACGAGGAATCCGTCCTGCTAGTTGGTGGTCCTGAAATCGATCATGTCGGATTGGAGCTGGGAGTGACCTTACGTGAGGCCGTTTTCCTTCAGCTCGGACAGTCAATCGTGGTACCCGTGAAATATTATCAAACGGATCCTGAGAAGACTATTGCCTGGGCTGGGAGTGGCAAGCAATGGGTACCACTGTTCCTGTATGGGTCTGGGCGAAAGCCCAAGGCTGTCAAAGTTGTGAATATCGCAGACCGAGAAGCGCGAATTTGGCAACATACGGCTGTAGCTGCGCTGGTTGAAAAAGACTACTTACCGCTCGGGGGACGACAGTCCACAGGTTTGGCAAGATCCAACGCGAGCGGGACGGGGCGAGAGCGGGCATTCTCGGTTATGTGGGCTGAGCCCAAGTCGCGAATGAGCTCTTTGGACTCGGTCCTCATAAGGACGGTTGTGATAAGGTCGGGAGAAGATTTCCCCCCGACCCATCGTCTCGGCCGCCCATGCTCTCATCCCAGACTGGATATGGCGGTGATTGGTGGATGAATGCAGTACGGCCTGGATTGTCGCACGGACTTCAACCCAGAACTGGCCTGTGATCTGAGTGATGGCTTCAACGTGAGTGACAGCTTCGGCCTCTGGGCTGGCCCATTCTGAGCTAAGATGAAGTTCCGGGTGATCGGTCTGAGCTCCGCTAGCAAGCGGCGGAGTTTGTCTTCATGCATCCCCACTTCTTTCTGAGCCTTGGCTTGCACTCGCGCTTACGATCTTTGCACTTTTGAAGCTCGGCTTCGTGTTCAGCACGGATGCGAGCCATACGCTCATCTTCAGACTTCTTTCGCTCAGCTTCCCGAGCTCGGGTCTCAGCTTCACGGAGCTTATTTTGTACATTCAGAAGATACTGAGCTCGGACTCGATCTGCCTCACGCTTTCCAGCTTCCTCAGCAGCCCGTTTCTGAGCGATTCTCTCCAGAGCTTCCAGCGCCAGTTGCTGATCCGACGTAGCTCGAGCCGATGCCGGCACGGCCGTGGGCACAGATATTCCTGGAGAGTCGTCCCTGTTTTTCACAGCGGACTGAGTCATCGCACCAGCTCTCCTAGTTGTCAACTCAGCTTCCAGTTCACGGATCCGAGCTCGCTCAGTGTGAATCTGAGCCCAAGCGCCAGATGTTCGGGACTAGCCGTCTCAGTCAAAGCATGATCTGAGCGTCCCCGAAATCATCATTGCCGGGAACGAGCTGCGAGCCGCAGCTGCTACTGATCCCATTATGACCGTGGCGTTGGATAGAGGCATATGGGTACCGGGACCAGCCATGTAGTCAGTCGTTGACATGAGTGACGAACCGGGGGAACTGAATCCAGACAGGTTCGCACTCTCGTCTGTAACCATCATCGACACCTCAGACCCAGACACACCAGTTGCACTCTGAGCTGCACCTGTTCGTGCACTCTGAGCCGCTTCGGACATACTGCTTGAGCCATGCCAAGACGGGATGGAATTCCCAGCGCTTGACCTAGCTAACTGTGGCCGCTTCCGAGACGGTTCACCTTCAGTGCTCGACGTCGGACTTCTGGGTCGGATTCCCGTAAGCTGAAGTTGCATCACCACTTCTGGGCCGATGAACAACTGAGTGTCCTCGCTCATTAGGGTGTCACCATCTTCATCTACTGGGTAATCTTGGCTTCCAGCAGCCCAAGCCATCAGCGTCGTCAGAGGCGGGTCTGAGGGTCGTCGCACATAATACGGCGTGGTCCCAACGGCGGAATTCCAGGCGGCCAGCTCGATTCCAATGAAATGCGCAATCCGCTCAATCACAAGTCTGAGCTGAGAGTCTGGGACTCCAGCAACATCGGACAGTCACGGCCAAGCTGGGACTTGGTTTGTGAACTCATAGCCAGCTTCCCACATCATGGTCTGAAGCAACGCCACACACACGATAGGCGGTAACAACTTGAGGGCCACCTTAACAGCTTCAGGTCAGACACCACCGGAATGCGACGGCGCTCGGCTCGGAAAACATTCAGCCATCTCGCCGAAGGTGAACGAATCACAGACAGCAAGTATCGGCCAGTAGTCTCAGCTGCTCGGATGAAACTCCACAAATCATAACCACCATGTCTCGGGCTCTATAATATGTAGATGACATTTAAACCAAAATATGTTGGCGAAAGTGAGTGTAACGGGGTTCGGGTAATATGGTTACCCTCTCGAAAGTAATCATATCACTTTCTATATGGCTGCATTTGACATGAGGTCCTGAGAGCCACTCAATCGTGGGCTCTGGTAGCAGCTAGGAACGGTAGTGCTTGAGTCTACCTCGAAAGGTGAGAAAGAAGATGCTGTTAAGACCTGTAACCAAGGTCAGAAAAGAAGTGGTTTGAGAGTTGTGCAGTGTCGTGTTTGTATCAAGAAAACCCCGGGGCATCGGGCAAGGACACGTGCGGACTGAGACCTGTCAAGCGGGGAGCGAACTTCGTTTGGGGGCATCTGGAGACATCTGAAACCGGAGGCAGCTGCTGTGGCCGACATACGTCTGGATCCAAAGCGTAGCCCCAGTAAAGAACCAAAGCCAAGGGATTTGCATGGAGCGCGTACACACGCCTCGCCCAGACCCCTCAGCCCAGAGTCTGAGCTGAAAGGGTCTGAAGCGGATCTGTCACCAAGGTTCTACGTCTGTTGCTGCTTTTGGGCAACGCG
>JAGDFM010000704.1:0-14124 GCA_019155715.1 Phytophthora pseudosyringae
ATCGTACATAGCTGAGGATTTCAGAAATCATTCGTACCTAGCTGAGGATTTCAGAAATCATTCGTAATTAGCCGAGGATTTCAGCGATGAACAGTCGCGAGATCTTATCAACTCTGAGAGGACCTCTCGATCAGTTATGGAAGGATAAAAAAATGAAGAGGGCGGATTTTGGCGTTAGGGGGCGGATATTTGCGAAGAGGGCAGTGATTGCCCCCCTTCCCCTTTGCATCTAAGGGCGACTACATCATTGCTCCTCCCTATATCAGGTGAGGAACTCTAAGGGGGGGAAAAGGGCAGATTTGAAGCCCACAAATTCCTATATATACCTAATTGGGGGGGGGGCTCCCCCCTCTTATATATATTTATAATACTTTAATAAAAAAGTTGCCCTCTTCGCCCCCTTCGTGATTTTGCCTGACCTGATATAGATGAGAACGACGCTGAGGGACGATTCATCGAAAGGGGAAGAGGGCAACTTATCAAATGCGCTTGCCCCCTTCGCCCTTTAGGGTTTAAGCATGACCAGAGATGATATCCTTGGGTCACGTCGAGCGCTCGCACGCGCGCGATATACGCGCAAATATCGACTTGCCCCTTAGGCTCTAAGCATGACCAGAGGACCTCTCGACAAAAACATCCTATTTAAAGGATACAGGCATATATGTATATACCCCATAGCAACACACCAAGCAATTACAACCATGAACTGCCAAGGAATCACCAAAGCTGGAAAGCGGTGCGTGCGACGCATCGGTAATCGATCATTTCCGATCGGAGCTTCACCGGAAGTGGAACGAATGGGATTTGGCGCGCGCTGAGGAATCGAAGGAATCGAAGGAATCGAAGGAATCGAAGCATTTGACCAAGAGGCATATAGCAAAGCAGCAGTACCGTAAATTGCGTGGTGTCTGTGATTGCGGTAGTGGGTATTTAGAAAAAAATAAAGCGCAACACATGCGAACGAAGAAACACCAAGACTGGTTAAAGAGCCAGTAAGGCTCACAACCATTTTTTTTTTGCCTCAGATCGCGGCAAGTGGCACAAAAAAAGGATAATCAGAGCTCACAGCTCATCGATCTTTGCAATGAGCCATGCCTGATTATCCTTTACGAATTTGCTGTTGCGTAGCCAGTCTATGTACTTGGCGTCGATCTGTTTGATCAGCTTCAGTGATTTGCCTTTGTGCCGTCCCCAATTGATCACGTACGTACCATCATCGACAGCCTTGAATTTGCTGTCGAGGAAGTCCGTGATCGCTGGCTTCAGATTCATGGATTTTTGAAAGCTCAGCCAGCGACAGTAGTTGGGGTCGATCTCAAAGACTTGCTCGACGCACAGCGAGCGGTATTTGCCGAAGCCGAGGATTGTAGCGGGGTTAGTAGTCTCCATGGTATGTGGGTATCTATCTATCTATCTATGTTCAAGATAGACATAAAACGTCCTATTTAAAGGGTAGAGGCATATATGTATATACCCATAGCTACCACACCAAGCAACCAACTACAACCATGATCTGCTCTGTCACCGGCTGCCAGAAGGAGAACCACAAGAACTACCCCACCCGCTGCTGGGCTCATCGGGCCAAGAAGTGGGCTGAGCAAAAAAAAGAGGTCATCGAATTAATTGATGACGAAGAGGAAATTGTCGAGACTGATATAGTACCACCCACACCCATGTCTCCCAACACTCCCATCATCACCGCCGAGCCCTCTATAGTAGAGTCGGGAAAGTCCCAGTCAGAAGAAATTAATTCTAAGCCATTGCTCGAATTCAAATACGAACACGATACTGTATATGACGCTGTTCAGGATGCGGTGGCCGCACATGCGATCGCAACGACGTTTGAGATATACGAGATGATCTACAAGATCATCATCCAGAGTGATAATCGATGCCAGATGATCGAGAGAGGCAATAGAATTTCTGACTTAAGATCAGCTGGTCTACTCAACGCTAACCAGGTGTTTTATCAAATCTTCATATCCGATGAATCCTCAGAATCTGAGGAGGAGATCATTCGCCGTAAGGAAAATGGAGAGCGACGGCTTCTGACGAAAGCAAAACCTATCCAGGTATTACACGATAGCTATGATGCTTTCGACGATATCAATTCTAGAATAGATATGATCACTAAGGAGAACACCAACGTTGATCTGATTCTCAAAACCAAGTCATACGATGCGTACCTGTATGATCTGTGCAGTCTGATTAATGATACTTGGTTCAGAGATAACACAAACATGTGGAAATTTAACCGCACGCTCTATCACATGCAGGGCGATAGTATGCTGTACCGCAGAACATTCGCTGCAGTTATTGCAAGCAAATTTGGCAAACACTTTGATGAGACCCGTACGATGACTGATTACGATCGCATCGGATCCGACCAGAAGTACAAAGACCAAGGTAGCATCGCGATGCTGAAATCGGTTGCAGGCGGTTGTGACGCCGAGGGATACAAGGGTTGGAAGGCTAAGTACGACCCTGATCCGATCAAGGTCAAGAAATCGAAGAAGAGCACCGATGATAGCAATTCTGATCCAGAAAGTAATGCTGAAGTCGAGTCTCGTCTCGGTGTGCGATGGGTTTCAGAAGCCAAGAAGATTTGTGAAAAGACCTCTATCAGCTATGATAAGCTGATCGCTGGCATGCTCAAGGATATCGAGGTCAATGGCGATTACTGCATGATGGACTGGCGTGATGAGTTCATTCAGCCTATCAATCGCATCGTTCAAGATGCAGAGGTTCCTCTCGCGGACTTCATTGCTCTCGCGGGCAACTGGGTTTACAAGGATGCTGAAGAGGCTGCGAAGTTTGCTGCCCAGATAATCGATCCTACTATCGTACTATTCGCTAATGGAGATGTATTTGTCCGACAGAAGCTTGATGAGTGTGAGGATGACGGAGCTAAGAAGACTCCGAGTGCTCTCATGAAGTTGATAAACATACGATACTTTGGTAAAAATGCTGATGGTGAACAAGCGATCAGATCATGCACGCTTGATAAGCTCATGCTAGCATATAGCCCGATGTTCCACCGCTACAATCGATACGTCTCTCGTTGGGACATCGATGCTAGCGACAAGGGTACGTTCGGCATGTGTGCTCCCTACCGCGGCCAGATGCTATCTGATGATGAATACAATTCTAATTTTCTCGATCGCTTCTTTGAGTTTGTCATCGAGGTAATCTGTGATAACGATCAAGAGAAGTACAAGTTCTTTCTCGATTACTGCGAGCATAGTATCCGTTTCAAAAATGCGAAGACCGGCGTTGCCATGATCTTCTACACGATCGAGAAAGGCTGCGGCAAGGGTACGATCATGAAGATCTTTGATTGGGTTTTCGGCGGCTGGAACACGGCTACCGAATCTGGAACCGTCAGTCGAACAGTCGGTGAGCGCAATAGCCATATCCTCGGTAAGAAACTGGTAATGATCGATGAACTTGAGAAGGCTAATGATAAGGCGTCGGCTGGTTTGGTAGAAAAATGGAAGAACCAAATCACAGAGGATAAGATCGCTACGACTCCTCTCTACTCGAGCACTATCAAGATCGACAATTTCACCAATCACATGATAACAACCAACAATCTCGGGGTTTTGCATATTCCATCAATGAAGGATGTCAGCGACGATGATGATATCAAGGCAATCATCCGGAGATTTTGTGTATTCAAGCTCAATACCAAGTACAAGCAGGATATCGAATTTTTCAAGGACTTCCAATCATATTGGAAGACTCAATCATTTGCTGACCACTTCTATACATATTTTATGAAACGATGCGAGCTTGAGTCGCCGGCTCCTCTACGGACGGTTATCAGCGATGACCTCCGAGGTATCGTTGGATCCCAGAAACCTGCACACATCGAATTTTGGGATGACATGCGCGATAACACCGATGAGTTCAATGCTTTATGCATCCGCGGTGATATCACATATGCTCCGAGAGTTGGAAAGCACAAGATCGCTGTCCCTGTAGCATATGTACTCTATGAAGAATTCTGTAAGATCGCTGGGCATAGAAATCCTCTCAAGCGTAGTTCGTTTGTGTCTATGTCAAAGGAACTGAGCTTTATCAGCGATTTCAAGAAAACAAAAGGGTTGCAAACATTCTACTTTGATTACACTCCTCCGGTCGATGATGATGAGTAATTGATCAATCATGCATTCATATATTTTTAATTTCTATTTAGAGCATCGCTCCCAGTAATATATACCCTGTCCGTATTACCATGCTCACCCAAGACGACTTCGTGAAGATGCTCAGCACCGGCAAGAAGCTCGCTGCGTCTACTATCAAGAACCGCGTCAGTTATTTGTATAAGCAGTATCGCCAAATCGGAGGCAACGCCAACGATCTCAGCTATCTGAGCAGCTATAGCAAGGTTGTTCGTCATATCAACGAGTCATCTAAAAGCGATGAAGGCCGTAAAACGTACATATTTCATGTGATCAGCCTGATCAGTACCAAGGCGGGCAAGATCGTCAGTGATGATGCCAGGCGGAAGTACCAAGCGGCCGCTCAGCGAGCGAGGGAGAAATCCAAGAAGCAGTCTCTGGATAACGTCGCAACGGACAAGCAGCAAATCAACTACGTGAGTATTGACGGCCTGACCCGTCAGCTGGAGACTAAGATCCACGAGCTCTTCGCCGATTATGATATGCCATATCAAGCTACTAAGATCAGTGAGGCTGATTTCGCGAAATGGAGCATCGAAAGTGATCGAAAGGACATCAAGTCCTTCGCGAGAGAGCTCCAGAGATGCGTCATGCTCGCTTGCTATTGCTACCAGCCGGCACTAAGATCGGATTGGTCCACGCTCAATATCACCTCGGCCGCAATCAACCGCCTCGATGTCGAGCACAACTGGATCCAAGTGCTTCGAGGCGGTCGTATCAGGCTGATCATGAACAATTTCAAAAATGTAAAAACGTTCGGTCGGCACATCATCGAGGTCGATAACGTCCACCTCAAACGGTATCTGAAGTACTGGATTGATCTACTTGGACGACTGCTAGGTACTAAACCTGAACGTCTATTCATCTACCAGCTTAGTCCTCTTAAGGAGGTAAAGCTGATCTCGACAACTCGAGATGCATTCGGCAAGGCTGTAGCGCGAAATAGCGAGAAGCTGTTCGACAGACCTCAAACAGTCAACAGCTTTCGTCATGCCTGGGAGAAAAAATTTCAAGAGGATCCGGCGTATCAGAGCATGACTCAGGCTGAGCGTCAAGCTCTACATCACAAGCTGCTACATGGCGTGTTCACTGGCCAGCTGTATAACTGGCAGAGGCGGGGATACACCCCTATAGCTTGATCGTAATAGTATCCAATGCTGGGCATCGAACAGGCTTAGGCTTAGGCGGAGCCAATCGAGCAAGTATGAGTCTCGCCTCCCTAACGCGTATCTGGAGCTCTGCCTCTTTTTTTGATATCTCCTTAGCTATAGCTTCGTCTCTGCTATTGTCGTACACACCTGCTGCATCGCATGGGTCACAATCGATATACTGAATATCCATCGGAAAAAATATCTTTGAGTATACTATATAATCGATAGTTAGCGTTAACCGAGATGTGCAAATGCTGCCTACAGAAGGAGAAAGAGCTTGTCGTACTCAGGCGCAAGATATGGGTCGTGGAGGAGGTGAGTCGTATCAAACGTGAGCTGCTGGCTCTCGACAAGCTGGCTAGCTTCCGATCAACAGTAGCCAATCGCAAATATAAAAATCAGCTCGAGGAAATATTCGGAGTCCCCTTCATATGCATCAAGGATCGTTACCTCAGTCTATTAGGAGATCGAAACCGCATCTGTCACACATATATGCCATATCGCCACGATTCGGTGATGCCTCGCTACTTCTAATAAAATATGTTTTTTTATGATCGGATAAATATATAAGCGAAAATGTTTCCTAGCTTTAGTTCGCTCGCCCAGCGAGAACAGAAACGATATGAGCTGCTCGAAAGAGCGCAGAGACGCGTTCGCCAGGCATCTGCTAAGCGAACGATGTATGAAGGCGCATCCTGGGCATCAGATGCTGATAAAACCATCTCTGGATTAGCCAAAACGGCAAGCGAGTCGACTCAGACTGATATGCCAGACGAAAAAAAAAATCTGAGTAACGAATTTTCAGTGAAATTCCCGGATCTGTCCACCGTCACGGCTGACGCTAGTACACAGTCTGACAACCCTGTAATGGCTGATGCTGGAGTTGATGCTGAGACGCCAGTAATGGCTGATGCTGGCATCCAGGCTGATTTAAATAAACCTATCAAACAGATCGACGACGAGTATCAAGTCGATGCGCGAGAGTGGATCAAAGAATTTTACATCAAGAGACCGAACTGGGCATCGCTCAGAATCAATCCTATTCGCCGCAAAACTGGCAAGGATGATAATCGCTATTATCTTTCGGATAAAGCATCACTTATCTTAGTCAAGAGCGGTAACAAAACGAAAAATTACCAATCGATCGATTGGATTAGAACGGAATCGAAGATCAGAAACATCCTGTACGATGGCGAAAGCAATTCTATTGATGAGGTCGGAGCCATGCGCGATGAGGAGGCTCTGACACGAACGCACACGCGTTTGGTAAAGAAGAAAAGAGCTGGATCTGAGCTCGAAGATCTCGATGTCATCCTCAAGGACCGCAGACTGCCTGACATCCGATTGGATAGGAAATCAACATCGACAAGCTCTGACGATAACGATGCCAAAATCAAGCTGCTATGGATGATCTCAAATAACCAAAAGCTACTGAAGTCAGCTGGCTTATCGAAGAGCATCATCCCAGTGATGAACGGACCGAAAATTTATGCTGATGGGTACATCTGGGTTGATGGGAATTTAATCAGAATCTATGGCAGTCAATCGAATCTGCCACATAATGCGGCTACAAAAAATGTTAATTGGCAATCGACTCTTCATGCATTCATGGAGCTTGCTGATAGCAAGGGCTTGAAGCTAATCCAATCTGGCGCTGCTGATAAGGAATTATCGCCAAAATCATATACTGAGGCTGAGGATGAGCTTGAATCTCGAGCGGGTGTCAGAACTGGATTAGATGAGGATCACGATCAGAGCCTTTCGATCCCTGATAGCGAAGCAAAGCTACTCATAAGCGAGTACTACAAGAAGCTTTTCGATGATAAGGTATCGATCCCATTCAAGCTCAAACCGATTATCGATAGCAAGAGTGGTGTGAAGGCTCATCCTACATACTATTTTGGCCAACCTATGCGCGATCGGGTTCTAAATATAAGGAATGGCACGGGACGAGCAGTATCTTGGAAGCCATATGGTGATCTGATGAATAGTATTCGATGGTTTGATACGTTTCAATCGCTCATCAGTGGCTTGGAGGATGTTCATCGGGCCGCTAGTGCTATAGAGGCTCCCGCGAGCAAAGATGAGTTGAAGATGATTGCCAATATCAATGCTAATCTCAAAATCATCAGAAAAGTCATCTTTAGCTCATCTAGTGATATCAAGGAACCGAGCTCTCAGAAGTATGATCACGACGAACAGCTTCAAAAGATCCACGACGATGCTGAGGAAGCGTTTCAAGCGTATGGTGATGCACAGAAGCGGTTAGATACTATCAAATCGAAAGGTCTCGCTAGGCGTAGCAATGCAGCTCTCATGGCTGCTAGGGCTGCCGTCAAAGCAACTAAAGCTGTATATTCGATCAAATCCAAACGATACGTAGATCTTGCCCGCGATAATAGAGAGGAGATTGATAGAGAGCGAGCTGCAGATGAGTTTGAGTCAAAGCGCAAGGCTGGTTTAAAAGGGAGAGGACTACGAGGAGCGGGCGTTGCTCCCCTAGATGGTGCCGTGCGCCGAGGAAAGACATACAACCTCAACGATATCCAGGGCCTAGCTACCCCATCAGCGTACGTTTATCGCCAGATCGGGAGCAAGTACATCCGCCTGCCTGATCTAGATTCTAAAAAGCTTGTCATCGTTCAACCGAATAGAAGAGCATGCGGACCCAAATGCCAAATCTCAGACGGTCTACAAGCCATGATCAAGACCCTCGTGTACAAGAAGCAGATCGATCAAGAGTCGTATGATAAGCTAAGCATCAACGACCGCAAGATTTTCAAAGAGATTTTAGCGATAACTCATCTGCAGTATCATTTTCACGATAGGCTCGATGATCCACTAGATAGTCTGAGAGCTGAGTACGACAAGCTGAAAGGTGAGTTAGAATTGGGTAATGACAATCCATCGATAATTAAACAACTAAAGTCATTATCAATCGACATGTACAGCAATCGATTGATTTCAGATTCTGAATTTAGGAGCATTATCACTCGTTTGATATAGCAATGTTTTTCATCAATACTCGAATCATTTCCAGCGCGGGCGGGCGATATGGCGATAACGCGGATATCAACATCGCGGAGCTCAAATCCATTATGAAGAATCTAATCATTCATGAGAGACCTCAGCAGACCCAGGCAGCGGTATGGGCATCGGATCTCGATAAGCACACGAAGACAGCAGATTCTTCGACGCAGACGACCGGTGGTCGCGTATGGGCCTTCAAGCCGCAAAAAAAGAAACCCTCAGTGAAGACCTTCGCGATCTAATCTAGCAATTTTTTTTCGAGCTCGTCTATACGGGCAAGAGCATCACGGAGAGCAGCATGCAGAAGAGGTATAACGCGCTCGTAGGAAACGCTGAGTCGAACTCCTTCGGGTGACCATGGATCGTTTGGAATAGCTTTCATCGATTTATCCGCCGTCATCGAAATTAGTAACGAATGCTCTTCTGCCACGGTTTGTGCGATGTACCCCAGTTGACGTTTCCCAGCCTCGCACGAGAGCTCGTATCGAACCGGATCTACGCTATTGACGAAATTAACTCCAATAGCATTTGGGATGACCTCGACGTTATTCTTGATTCTCTTATCACTAGAAACGTAGATACCTCTCACACCGACTTTCAAGGCCTCTTGGCAGTATATAGAACAGGTATCCGAAAAAGTGTCGCTTTGCATCCCTGCGTACATAGAGGCCGTGGTAGTTGCTGTGGTACCACTGCCAACCGCGACAGAGACAACAGACGAAGTGACGTCTAGAGCTGCTCTAGGAGTACTAGTACCAATGCCGACTCTATCGGTTGCCGTGAGCACTAAAGTGTTGCTCGTGCCGTACTTGTTGAAAGAAAGGTAATTAGTCGATGAACCGGCGGAGGAATAGTTCCACGTCATGCTGTAACAGTTGCTAACGCTCAAATCAGAGCCAAATCGGAGAGTGCATGAGCTGCCAGATCGAAGCATACCCCAATCAGTATCAGTAATCGTATTACTGAATGATATTGATCCATTGCTGCCAATTCGCATCCGTTCCACTTGATCAGACGTAGCGGTCATGCCTGTAGAGGGCTTCGAGCGAAAGGAGAGATCGCAACCAGTATTGATGTTCGCTCCGGGCTTCGTAGCTACTATGGCGGCCTGAGGCGTGTATGTTGAGTTCGGGGCGGCGCTTGTGCAGTAAAAGCCAATGCCAGCAGCTGAGCCGGCCACAGAACTAACGTTTTGCAATAAACTGTTGAATTTATAGAGCGTTGATGATAACCCAAGCGAATCGCCCGTTACTGGTGTATTCATTGGTAGAGTACTGAGCTGTGCACCGAGCGATGTGATATTAGGCTGAACAGCTGTTTGGACTGTTCCGAAGAGGTTACTAGAAGTCAAGCTATTAATACCATCGATGTTGCCAGATCCATCTAGAACAATGCACTTAGAGACCTCCGCGATACCAGGGGTTGATATGGCGGCATAATTTATCTGAGCTGCTGTAGCAGTGACCGTAACACCTCGCAGAGAGAGCGTGGTCGGATTGATATTCAATGTACTTGGAGATATAACTAGCGTTCCGGCCTTCGTTATAGTATCCGTTGTGAGTTGAGGGCTAGCTACAGCTGTAGATGCGGTTAGAGTGCCTGAGACTGTGAGATTCCGTAATCCGTTAAGATCTTTTGTAGAATTAACCACCAGGGCTTTAGATGCGTCACAGCCACCCTCAGTGATGCCTAGGTAGTAATTATGATTGAATGTGACGTAGCTCGAGGTCCCATCCCAAAATTTAATGGAAGGCAGCTGAAGCCCTGTTCCTCCAGTAGCCAATGTTAGCGATGAGAGAGTACCGACAGACGTAATATTGGGCTGAGCTGCTGTTTGTAGCGTTCCAGTGATAGCTGTCGCTGAAAGCGATGCAAGCGTCCCAACGGATGTGATATTGGGTTGCGCTGCGGTCTGTAGCGTTCCAGTGATCGATGTCGCTGTAAGCGATGAAAGACCAGTAATCGATCGCGATGCACCCGTGAAGGAGAGATTGCCTCCGATGGTTAGAGCACTTAGAGTACCCAGGGTTGTAATATTGGCTTGAGAAGCCGTCTGGAGGGTGCCAGTAATCGACGTAGCAGTCAAAGATGAAATGGCTGAAATATTACCCGAATCATCAAGTACTAATGCTTTTGAGTTAGCGGCAGTACCAGGCGTGATGCCAAGAACGTACGATGGTGCTGATACAACGCTCTGACCGCCCACCACCAAGCTAGAACAGCTGACAGCCCCTAGACCAGATAGCCCGCCATCGCTGCCTATGACAAGAGCAACACCTTGCGTTGCTATTCCCGGAGTAACGCCTGCTATGTACGACAACCGATAGTCGTTCTTGCCGAGGTATAGCGTTTGTGCGTAATCATAAGTCAGGTATCCGCTAGCATCCAACGAGAGGTAGAATGCCGGGTTGTATACAGGGGAGCTGAATATCACGGGTGGATAGTTGAATCCAGACATACTTTTTTGTATCGACCTCTATATAGGCGTAGCTATTTTAATCATGAGCATTCCAAATTTTTCGGAATCGATTCCTAAAAAGTTCAAGTCAGCGGGTATGGGCGATATCCCGGCTCTTGGCATCAAAGCACTGTTCAGAATGGTAGTGCTCGGGCCATCGTTCTCAGGCAAGAACAATCTCTGTCTGTATATCATCAGGCAATCTCCTCACGTATTTTCTCATTTGACGATCATCGCGCGTAATCCTCGCCAGGAGTTATATGAGTACCTCCGAGAGAAGTTGGAAGGCTTTATAACATTCGCAGACCCCGATGCGCCTCCGCCCGTGGATCAGGTGAGAAGGACTCCCCTGAGCTCTAACAAACCTGAGCTTGTCATCATAGACGATTACAGCAATGATAAGCTACTCCAGAAGAATATCTTTTCACATTATTTCACTCGTGGCAGGCACTTCAAGCTGAGTACCATCTTCTTATCGCATAGCTACTTCGCAACGGACAAGATGATACGATTGAATAGTGAATATGTAGCGATACTCAGAGCCAACTCCAAACGAGATCTCCAGATGGTCGTGCGTGATTTCACGATCAAGGGAGTAGATGACCATTCTATCGTCCATTACTACAATAGGGCCACTGAGCACAAGGGTCAGATGCTACTGATCGATTCAGTCAAAGGCCAGATTCGTTATAATTTCGATAGAGTGATCAAGACTGACGATTGAGATGGTGCTCAGACTGACAAGTCCAAGCATCTGCGATCCTTCGGCCTTGCCGTATTATGAATAAATATTACAGATGATTTTGAATTGACTAATATACAATCAAAAATGGCTAGTTTTCTTAAAATTGATAGTACTAATCTCGTTCAAGATGGCTATAACTCCACATGGCGTTACTCATTTCCAGGATCGGCAGCTGACTTTCGCGATGTTGCTTGTGCGATCCAGTCCATCACTTTGTACAATTCTGAATACAATATCGACTCTACTCAATTCATGAACAACACTTTCAAGGTAGAGGTTCCAACCGCAGCAACGACGTCTACGATCGCTATAACACTGGCGGACGGGTATTATAGTTACACTGACATCAATCGCAGCATCCAGACGGCTCTCGTAGCAGCCGGAGCGTATCTTATCAACCCTGCTGGAGAGAACGTTTTCTATATCCAGCTGACTGAGAATTCTGTTTACTACGCAGCTCAATTCGATTTCAGTCCTACGCCTACGACCGTTCCATCGACAGGAGGCACGTGGACCAGACGTGCGACTGGTCTATATTCAGCTGGCGGATCAGGGCTCCCAACGACTACTCGCGTTCCTCGTCTAATCATCGACAATCCTTCTTTTGGGTCCGTCGTCGGTCTCACGCTAGGAACCTACCCAGCAGCACCATCAACCGTAGCCAGCGCTCAGCTATCTAATACTATCCCACAAATACATCCTACTAGCTCGTACATCGTGAGATGCGATCTCATCAGAAACGAGTATGTTGTATCGGGCGACATCCTTTCCGCCTTCGATCGAGGCGATGCAGGCATTGGCCAGCTGATCAGCTACAAACCTTCCCAGTACGCCTGGATGAATTGCCACAACGGCTCTAGATCAACGATCACCATTAGCATCTACAATCAAAATGATCAAAAAGTGAAATTTCGCGATACGTCGGTATCGATTATGCTGCTGCTGCGATCAAAAAAATAAGTTCATTCGTTGATTTTTTTATAATCTAAAACTGCCCCCAGCCTTGCCCTTGGTTCTCATAGCTCTGAGCTTGGCCATGTGATCCTTTGCCTCCTGAGAGCCTTTAGCGAATTTGACTGGTCGTTTCGCCTTCTGAGCTGGAGCAGCAACGCCAACTCCGTATCGTCGTCTAACCTCCCCGCGAATAGATTTGATGAGATCTCCATGCTCCGGCTTCGTCGCCTTGGATAGCAGGTATGATTCGCCAGCATCTACTACATCAGTAAGGATACCCTTGCGTTTTGTGTACGCCAAGGCTCTCTTAGCGCTCTTCTTGACATCTGACATGGTTAGCTTGCCTCCATCCTCATCGTAGAGACCAACACCCGTCAACGATTTGATGGCAGCGCGAGCAGGAACAGCTCCCTGAGGTGCTCCGAGCGCGGTCGCTATCGCGGGAACGGCAGCATCAGCTACGGTAGATAGGATGCCAGAGTCTTTGGCGGCTTTGAATGCGGATTTGATACCTACCCAAATCTTGCTCCAAATCGATCCTCCGTGCATACCACCTCCCTGCATATGCTTAAACGGATAGGAGATTTCCTTATGAGTGATAGCCAAACGAGTTCCTTTGCCAGCTTTGCGAGCTTTCAGAGCTTTGGCATACGATTCAGGATGCAGATGCAGAGTCGCACCAGAGCCGTTTAGATCATCCTTGGTCAGCGATAGGGTACCGGTCTTGAACGCTCGTTTGAGCTTCGACTCGGGAATAGATTGCGATACTTGCAGCTCCTTGAAGGTCATGATTATATCGATATAAGAGAAAAACTGAATTTTATTAAAGAATTGTCAAATTCAGATCAGTCATGTCTTTGAATACTTCTGGCCTATTGAACTGCTTCGAGTATAGCCAGAGCATGTAAAACGGCCCACAGAAATCACCATAAGTTCCTTGGTATTGCTTGGTGTTGTATCTGTCGATGCCATATTTTCTAGGAGGACCCTCTCCCATCGAATCGAAGTATTCGCCGTTGGACACAGAGGTCCAATGGCCAACATTGCGATTTGGCGGCCGCATCAATACGAGGTACGTACCCTTCTTCGGAATCGGCTTCGTTATCTCACTCGACTCAAAAATATCATCTAAATGCACACCTAAACGACCGGCAAGCTCGATTAATTCATGATCGCTGGTGATGCCCTTGATCAAGGTTGACATTATTTAATTTCTACAAAACTATACTAGTATACATATAGATTCAACGATGTCTGAAACTCAACTCTCCGATCAGTATTTGTACCAATCTTCGCTCCAGAGCGACCCCGAGGTCAAGGTCTCCTCTGGCAAGCGAACGCCCTTCGTAATCGATCTCAACCAGGGCAGCTATCAGAATGGAGTAATCACCATCGATGCTACTTCTCAGCTCAACGGCTCGGAAGGATTTGCCTGCCTCCGAGATGCGTACATCATGCTCCCTTACAAGGTCTCGATGAAGAACGGAGCTACTGCTCAGACAGCTGCTGCCAGTCGCTTCTGCTCAACGCTTAAGTGCGGTAATTGGAATGTCATCGACAGCATGTCTCTGGAACTGAACGGCAAGACGATCGTTAGCATGG
>JAGDFM010000705.1:0-14040 GCA_019155715.1 Phytophthora pseudosyringae
GATACCGGCAAAGACGCCGATACCGCGCAAGGATGTTCTATTGAACAACATGGCGGACTGTACGTTGTACCGTGCCCTGGATCTGGTAGATGGATATTACCAGATCCTGATGCGCGAGAGCGACATCCCACTCACAGCGGTACGTACCCCAAGCGGTTTGATATGGGAGTGGCTGGCGATGCCACAAAGACTGTCGAATGCACCAGCGACGTTCAATCGCTTGGTCGTGCAGTTGTTCGGACTATTGCATGCGTTCACGCAGACGTACTTTGACGATATATTCGTCCATAGCCGTGCCGAAGGAGGCAAGACGGCTATCGAGGTGCATTTGATGCACCTCCGTCGAGTGTTTGAGGTCATGAGAGCCAACAAGCTCTATGACAACATCGACAAGTGCGTGTTCGCGGCCGAGGAGATCAAGTTCCTCGGCTGATTTGTCGGGCGTGCGGGCGTGCGCGTCGACCCGGAGAAGGTCAAGTCCATTGCGGCTTGGCCGACTCCTAGGTCACAGATGGACCTTCGCAAGTGGTTGGACTTGGCCAACTACCTGCACAAGTACAGTGCTGGGTACGCCGAGATGGCTAGCCCATGTCGGAACTCCTGAAGAAGGACGTCGACTGGTTGTGGGAGCAGCCACATCAAGCTGCATTCAATGGCATCAAGAGGAGTCTCCAGAGCGCTCCTGTCTTGGCATAGCCAGACGAGTCGAAGGCGTTCAGCGTCGTCTGTGACGCTTCCGACTATGTAATCGGTTGCGCACTGTTGCAAGACGACGAGGATGGACACGAGCGTGTGATCTCGTTCCAGTCCAGGCAGCTGAAGGCTGCCAAGTGGGACTACCCTGTCCATAATAAGGAGCTCCTGGCTATGAAGTACGCCCTTGTCAAGTTTAGGGTGTACCTACTGGGCTCAAGGCCCTTTGTAATCTACACAGACCACGCGTCCTTGCGGACGGCCACCAACTCACTGCATCTATCGCAGCGGATGGCGCGCAGGCTGTCCTTCTTCGCGGAATACACATTCCGCGTTGAGTACAAGCCGGGTAAGCTTAACGTGCTTGCCGACGCGTTGTCGCGCAGACCAGACTATGAGCTCCCTCACATCAGTCGGGTCATGTCGGATCTGTACGATCGGATACGCGTGGCGTATCGAGAGGACGAGGTGCTCGTGCCTCTAGTGCGGCACCTGACCGTCGGCAAGGAAGCCAAAGCTAACTGGTTGTCGCCGTGGCAGAGGTCCCGCCTCCACCGATATGAGTGGGCAGATGGCCTGCTCCACTATCGGGTGGAGACTAGTGATCATCCTGGTGTCGTTGTTCCGAACGACGAGGATCTGAAGTACGACATACTTCAGGAGGGGCACGACGCGCCTACTTGGACCGAGAGAAGACCTTCCATTCGGTCCCTCAGTCGTTCTGGTGGAACCACATGTACGAGCGGGTTGCCACCTACGTCAAGCCATGTGAAACATGTCAGCGTGTGAAGCCTGCGGGCCACGCATCAGCTCCTTTGTAGAGCCTGCCAGTGCCACTGGAGTGCTGGAAGTCGATAAGCCTCGACTTTGTATTTGGCTTTCCAGCCGACGACCGCGGCAAAACCGGTATTTTGGTGTTTGTGTTCCGCTTGAGCAAGATGGCGCATCTTGCTCCGGTTTCCGATACGGCCACCGGGGAACAGGCCGCGAGGCTGTACCTGGATTGCGTTTTCCGCTATCACGGTCTTCCAGAGACCATTGTCTCTGATAGAGACCCGCGGTTTACCGCTGCGTTTTGGAATCCAGCTATTGAGAACGAAGTTGCTGATGTCAACTGCTGACCATCACAGACGGACGGTCAGACGGAGCGCTTTAACCGCGTCCTTGAAGACACTCTGCGCAGTGTCTGTGCTGAAGCTCCGAGCACGTGAACAGTACGGCTGCCTAGGGTTGAGTTTGCACTCAACAACGCAGTGCATGCGTCAACGGGATACACCCCGTTCTATTTGAATGGGATGCTTCATCCCCTGGTGTCGCTCACGTTACGTGGGAACACCGAGGCTTCAGTCGTAAGTGGGGGAGAGACTCGGAAAGTGCTTTCCTCCCAGGTCTCAGAGGTGAGACCGCCCACATTGCGCAAACAATTGGCGTCGTTTGTTAACGACAGGCTGCATGTTATCAGCCGGGTTCGAGACGCGATGGCGTCGGCCCAGGACAGGCAAAAGGAGTGCTCTGACCGAAGTGGAAGAGGAAACTTAAACGTGTTAAATAAGGGGGATTTAGTTCTCCTAGATACGAGAAACCTACCTCTAAACACTGTTAGTGCTGTCGGTAGCAACAACCAGAAGCACAGGTTCATTGGACCCTTCGCGGTCCTGTGTAGGCACGGAGCTGCCTACACGATCAACTTGCCTAAGTCGATGACGACCCACCTGACGTTTTATGTGGGTCGTCTGAAGCGATACCACGACCCGCAGGAAGCGGCGGGTAGCCATCAGGAGGAGGATCGACTACCTTCTCGAAGCGAGACTGCATCTCACGTACAGAGTGCCCCTGATGAGCGGTCGGGTAGTCCCCCGGGGGACATAAGGCCGTGGCGCATACGCTGAAGCCGCGTGCGCCGATCCCCTGTATGAGCCATACTGATACGGCTGGGAGTAAGCGTACGGCTGCGCCTCCCGATACCTGGGCCTGGAAGTCATGGATTTGACGCCGCAGGTCTTCGACATCAGAGGTCAGAGCGCGGCGATCGACCCGCTCATGGAGATCGTGATTCTCTCGCTCAAGCGTCTGGACGTGGCGACGTAAGCCCTCCAGAGCACCGAGCTTGCCGGAGTGGGCAGCAGCCTGGCCACCAGGCCCGAGATCAAGCGCGATCTCGAGAGTGTACACGCGATCGCGGAGGAGACGGATATCCTCTTATTGCAGTGCAACGATTTGGTCTGTCGGCCCCGCAGCCCCCCTCACAGGAGGCTCGAACTCATAGTCGAGCGAGGCCCCCACCGGCTATGGTTAACTGCATTATCACGTGGAGCTAGTGCTTCAGGAGCGGCGGCGCCGTGGCGTTCACCAGCTTCGTGTACTGTGGCGCGGGTATCCGGCGTCTGATAACACGTGGGAGCCGATCGACCGGCGCCAGGCAGACTGCCCGAAGACTGTAGCGATCTGGGAACAGAAGCGACAGCAGCTTCGTAAGTAGTCCGTGGCGTTTTATCCATCCTATGGGACATGACTTCTGACGATTGGAGACCGTATCCGCGCTCGTCACGAGCGCCGGACTGAGCAGGATGCTTACGTCCCTCGATCTCGGAGTGAAGCTTACGCGTACTCACGAGATGAGCGAACTCGATTCGCAGGTTGAGCTGGTCCAAGACATAGGGCAGCAAGCGATCCTCACGGAGTTCACGGAGCTCCTGGGCTGCATAGCCCCGTAGAGAGACCCACTTCCAGAAGAGGCCCTCCACCTCGACATTCGTCAAGGTGTTCCGGGCTGGACCCAGGGGCCACCCCAAACAGGGCGAAGCCCACCGTTGTTCTCGGCCTTCTTGCGGAGGCTGATGAACGCCTTCAAGGGAATCCTGTGTGGTGCTAGGAGCACACACCGAGCGACCTCTATGTCGTCAACGAATCAAGGCACATTCTGTACCAGGGCGCGTTCGTAAGCGCCCTTGGAGACGTGGCCCACGAGGGGGCTTGAGCTTCTCCAAGAACAACGGAGAGCCCGAGCTCTCATCAAGCGGAAAGTAGCCACGCAAGGAGCCACTCCCGCTAGATGGACGCGCGCCCGAAGATTGGCGCGCAGTAGTCGGCACAGGTAACGTGCGCGACCGAGCAGCTTGAAGCTTTTCTTGCTGCTCATCGAGATCATTGGAGATCTCACGGGGCTGCAGTACAGCCCCTTTCTCTTTCGATCTAGAGAAACCGAAGAGCCGAGCGTCTTTGGCTCCGCCCTAGTGGTACAGAGTCTGACCACTGAGTTCATACTCCTCGGAGTCATCCTTGACATGAGACCGAGAAGCAGCACGCTTCGAAACGCGTGCGTGCTTGGCCTCAGCGGCGTGGAGGCCGTCATGTTGGCCACGGCGTCGACGACCGTCGGTACGCGTGCGGACAGCATCGTCAGCCACAGCAGCGGCCGCAAACTGTAGTCAGAAGTGCATATTTCGCCTATTACTTACCCTACTACCAATACATAAACCATCGTTACGACCACGGCTCACCGCAAATTTTTTGGCTGCATCATCGTTGCCGCGGTGACGGTGACCGTCGGTGTGCCGTTGAGGACAGCGCCACCAGCGGCAACAGCAGCCGCAAATTGTAGTCGGAGTTCACGTTTTCTGCTTTGCTGAAAATGGCAACCTCCGTTGCGACCTAATTGAGGGACACCGCGCGTGGACCTGAGCGCCACCAGTTTGGAGTCGGCATCCACTACATGGACGGCCTTCCGTCCGTTCCCTCTCATTTGCAGCCCTCGGTATCGTTGGCGGTGCCTCCAAAATCATAGCGTCTTTTATTGTCTGGAGTGCGACTAGACAGCGAGGTGGATCTATCCGTTGTGGCGGAAGAATGCGCTAAAATCGTCTCGCTGAATTTGCTGAAAAGTCTCACTGAATTCGCTATATCGTATCGCTAAATTCGCTGAAAAGTTAGCTTCACTGTTTGTGCATAGATCAATTGGGGCGACCAGACAAATGAACCATGGGAGGCACCTGATAAGCAGCAACCATGACGGCCCCCAGCAACTTGCAATGACCCGGCTCTCCAATTAAATCACAATTAACGTTGCCAGTATAGGTTAGCTAGACAATTGGCGAAATATGCATAACCAACCACACTTTACGGCCGGTGCTGCCGCTGACAGCACTGTCCCCAACCGCGTACCGATGGTCGCCGTCACTGGGGCCACCATGACGGCGCCAGAAACGTGAGGTGTCCAGGTGTCCCCGATTAGGCGGCAACGAAAGTTGCCGTAATGTGTAGGCGTTGTGAGCTGGTAGATGTTGTTGATGGTATGAGCCCTCGGTCTCGTGTGCAGCACTGTGTTGCACAGGGTGCTATTGTAATTACAACCACACTCACCAGCGTTTCAAAAACGGGCTACGAACCGACATTAAATATAAGTTGAAGCTGTAGTTGCTACCAAACGGTGGTTGTTGCGCGAATATTTGGCGCGCGGATTCAAAATCTCGGTGGTTGAAGCGCGCGCATGCGGTTTGCTCCGACGGGTTGGCCAATTAACGTTCGTTCCAAAAATAGCGCCGACTGATTGGTGGCGATGTTTCGCTTTGGGGTTCGCTCCGATGGATTGACCAATCCGCGTTCGTTCCGGTCAAAATAGCGACATCTGATTGGTGACAACGTTGAAGTGGGAGCACTTCAAGGCTCCGCGGTCCAAAACGCGTGCCGCGCGCAAATTGAAGCTCATTTTCCAAAACGCCACGAGCCACACAAGCGTCACAACAACCGCTGACGGCCCGTCGTCGCATTATGGCGTCCTGATAACATCTACCACCACCGCGTACGCCATCACCTCCGTGTACACCGCCGCCGCATGTGCTGCCCAAGGACTGTGTTGTGGCATGCTGCCCGTTTCGCCATCCACGAGCTGGCCACCCGAGGACCGCTGCCGCCACCGCCGCGCGTGCTACCTCGGACTGGGTCTGGATTTTGCCGTCACAGTACTGGCTACCCAAGAACCGACGCCACGATAACATCTTACGCCGTTACCGCCGTGTACACCGTCACCGTCTTGGATGTTGCCCACGGACTGGAACGGGATGCTCCTCTGCTGTTTGGTAGTCCGGGATTGTGGACAGAACGACGCTGCCACGTAAAGAGACCTTATACGCCGTAACCACTGCGGTGGATCAGTATGCTGCTGTGGTCGAGCAGCCTCCGACGAGAAGCCAGAATGGCGCGAGACACGCGGGGTGGCCAAAGTTACCAAGATCGAGGGTAAATGAGCGACGCACGATCCGCGGGAAACCTTCCACAGCGTGATGGTCGACGACCTGAGATCTGGCTCTTTTCTGGAACGCCCGATCGGAGATTCGTCGTACGTCGGATCGAGGTGGCCCGTGAATGTGGTCGATCTACGAACCAAGATCGCGATCCAAGATCCCGATCGAGACCCCGATCCAAGGTTTACGTCAACATGGGACGCGCAAGTAGGGCAGGTCGATGGGTACACAATGGGAGGCTGCGAGAGCTTCAAGTAAGTCGATGGGTGCACAACGGGAAGCTACCAGAGCTTCAATTAGGCAGCTAATAGGGAGAGATGTTATAGGATAAGGCGATCAGTCCCGAATATTCTTTGAGATACGCAAGTGGGAATTCCTTCGTGCTCAAGAACCCTCCAGCATCGGCAAGCAGAGCTGCTACGATACCCCCCCCCGGCGCTAGTTAGCTCGGTGACTCAACCCCGCAATCCCGTGCCCAATAGGAGGGACACGTGAAATAATACCGTCCATAAGCCGCCCGATAACGCGACCCTGACGACGAAGACCCGCCCTGACCCGATAACGCCGCGCAAAGCCGAGGAAGCACTGACCTGATAACGCCGTGCAACCCAGAATAGAGAGAGAGAGAGAGAGAGCGGGGGGGGGCGGGGCGACGCCGCTGCGCACGAGCAGGACGTCAGAGTAAGAGAGACGCAGGGTGAGGACCATCCGCGCTGCGTCGGGAGTAACTCTTCGAGGTTCAAGCGACAACACCGCTATAGCTTCACTTCACCCAGAGATACGCTACTCAACAACCGGGAAAATACCCGACACCGTCTGCATAAGGACGCGACGGGTTTGTGTGAGGACGACTTGGCAGATTTACGCGAGGCCGCTACTCCACACTGCTCACTGTCGTTGTGGACCGGGACGATGCCCATCAGCAGTGCTGCACGCTGAAGTTTATGCCGTCACCCTAGCCGTGCTCTCGAGACGGTGGCATTTCCACGCCCAACAATACCGCCATTACATTAATGCCTGTCTGCACGTGTTCGTGACCACAATGATCTCGATGAAGACCACACTTCTTTCGAGGACGTGGCAGCCTCCACGCCTCACCGCGTCGTGCACTGGGACGGCAAGCGCGAGACGCACAACAACTGCGAGCTCATCTACCTGAAGATGCTGGACTAGCACTTGAGCTTCTGCTCGTGGACGACAAGCCCAACATGGTATCTACAACAGGCGAACCGCTCCACTCGCGCCATAGCGGACAAGAGCCAGACTGCAAAAGCAAGTATTTCTCGAAGAGCCAGTGACACATCACCATCAGCACCCTCTTGAGATGGCGCACCAGCAGTCTCTTGGTACATTGCAGCCCAGCAGCCCAATGAGGGATCTTCCAAAATTGACAGGGCTGCATCACGCTGTATTTATTTATTCAATATGAACTACATTACTACCGACGAAAATTTGTTCCAGAGATCTTTCTGCGGGTGTTAAACTACTGGTTTTCTTCGTACACCCACAATTCCCTACGTCCGTCAGCGTAGCATCCCCTTGGTGTCAGCGTCTCGCGCATCATAGCAAAAGGCATCTTCTCTCGCCATTTGTTCGGTCGGCAGTACTGGCACTTGTTGTAGAGGCACGTTCGGAGCCGCGTCTCTTCATGTTGGTCGACCAGGACGTCAATAAAGTCCATGGCCGACCTCAACGAAGGAACCGGTTGTAATTTTGTTCTTTGACGAGGCCATCCCTTCCAGAACGTTCAATAGATTCGGGATCGACTTCTGCATCAGCTTCCATGCGAAGACGACGCTCAGCATGGTCATCGAGTCGCGAACGATGCTGGCAGAGGTAGATGTTGAGGAAATTCAGTCGATTATTGATGTCACTGCGCTCAAGCTATATCATCTCACGGATAACATTAGCTTTGACAGAGTAATACAGTAAATACACCTAGACTATAATTACCTTCGAAAGTTCCGTTCTCCTGAATTTTCAGGACTTTCGCACATGTTTCTATAAGATAGTCAGGACGGTGGGTCCTGTATTTTCAAATCGAAACGAGGATTAATCAGAGTCCCATACAATTGGCAGCATGTTAGACGACGCCAGCAAAAACGCAAACTTTCCGTTCTTTTCAGGACAGGCGGTCCTTCGCAAAATTCGATGGAGACAACACACACCGACGAACGTGATGGACTGAAGCGCGAAACGGAGCAGATTCGAGAAAATACTGAGTGCGCAAACCCCCGCGCAGTGTACGTGAACTACTACTGCTGTCGTCATGTGGCTCCTATCTTAATATCCTGTAGTTATTCCTACAAAATAATAACGATCATCCCTATCAACTTCTTCATCTACCTCGCTGGCGGCGTTCGCGTGCTTCATCAGATTCGTAGCGACATCACCAGGCTGCAAACGCCAACACAACACTCTTCTGAGTAAGCTACACCTCCCACCAACGCTCATCTGCTACAGTTCACCTGGATAGGTCAGTGCAAGCCGCTGCCAACGTTCTCAAGTCGCAGGGCCCGCCTTCACATAATTTAGTAGTTCAAAGGACCAGACCCGCTGCACTCAACACAATCAATAAGCATTATAATTTGGTGGTTGTCACTTTTAATAAAGGGTACTTACCATTGTTCGCGAAGGTGTTGACAGCTCCGACAGTCTCCTCCGACGTCGCTCCAGAATCTTGCACGCACTTCTGCCAGTCCGAAGTCCAAGCAGAGGCTCGCGTCCGCTCGCGCCTTCTTCATATTTTCTTTCTGTTCTCGCTTCGTTCTCGCCACCTCAACTGCCCACTTGTCGGCCACTGACTGGCGTTAGTCCACCAGCGTCTTGTACGGCCCCCGGAAGCGCCAGAACCAGACCTTGGTCTCTTTAGCGTAGGCCTGCGCCTCCATGTCTTGAGGCTCCGCACCTCCTGTCGATTGGTGGTGTCCGTCTGCACGAGGACGACGTCCCCAGTCGATCATATCTGCTACTTGACGCTGTTCTTGACCATTTCCAGCCGAGTCGTCCTGACCGGCCACCGACACTTTGTCGGCAAATTGTACGCGTTCTTCCTCGCCTTCGCTTGCCGCCTTGTCATTGCAGTCAGATATTCGGGCTCGTCCCGGCCAAAATCGAAAGAGTTCTTGCTCCGAGGTGGATCGCCCGTGACCTTGACTCGAGTCACGTTATCGACGGTTGTACTTGCTCTGTTCGCCGCTGGGGGTTCCGGATCAGGTTCGTAGATGACTTCTCCGATACGATTTAGCTCGGTCAGTTCTGCAATCCTAGCCTCGGTTGACACCGTAGCCGACACTTTGGTCGCTAAAGCATCGCTTGCCAGGGAATCCGCCGCTGCATCGAACTCTCGGACCACGTGCAGGTACTTCACAGACCGAAGCTTGGCCGTATGATCTCTGTGGTGATTGAGTTGCGCCATTCGCGTCTCCTTTCGACATGCTATCACCCCTAGGGATTGCTGGATTGCGAACTCGATTGGACGAGACTCCAGTGAAGACAAGGGCAGCTGACGATGCTTCTGACGTCTCATTTCCAACCAGGAGACAGAGTCTGGTTGTACATGGAACGTGGGAAGTCGGGACGCACCAAGAAGTTGGCCCACCGATGGCACGGGCCATTCCCTGTGAAGAGGAAGGTCGAGGAGTTCGCGTACGAGTTGGAATTGCCCGATCGGAGTGGATATAGGTTTCACCCGGAGGTGCATGTCTCTCAACTCAAGGCCGTGAACGAATTTGCAGACCGACCGAAACGTCGATAGGCACCAGAGGTGACCGAGGTTACGCGAGCAGACTTCGACGAGGAGTTGCTTCCCGAAGATAGCTGGGAGCCTGATCAGCTCTCTGGCGAATGTTAGGTTGAGGCTATTCTCGATGACCGAGCTCCGTTGTCGACCGACACCAGACGGGCCGTCCGAGAGTTCAAAGTGATGTGGGTCGGATATGACGAGCCGACATGGGAACCAGCGTCCAATTTGTCCTGGGGCGGCTTGTTGTACGACTACCTACGTGCAAAACGCCGCGAACGACGTTTGCAGATGGTTCAAGTCGCAGACGAGGACTAGATACTACGCTCACCGAAGATTGAACTGCCTGCGGGGCCAATGCAGCCCGCAGACATAGACGAAAATTGCTACTGCATGAGCGACGGATGTTTGCAGATCGTCCAAGTCGCAGACGAGGACGAAATGCGACGTCTACCGATGATTGAACTGCCTGCGGAGCCGATGCAGCCCGCAGTGACAGACGAAGATGACTACTGCATCAAATTTGCATATTTTGCATGTTACGTGAATGACTCTCGAGTGGAATTGGAAGATTACGTGGATTACGAAGAGCTCAAGAACTACTACTGCAAGACTATGACCTTCTGACGACACTGGAGCAGCTTGAACGAGCAGAGATGAACGCGAGGTGGTCCGACCGCAGCCGAGACTTCGGTTGTGGCTGAGAAGTTGGCCAAGGAACTCAGGTTCGACCTCGGAGTGCTCACCGCGGATTCACCGTCACCAACGGGAGCAGGTGCGCGGTCACCAGAAACTTTTGTGACCTCCTCCACTTGTTCACAAGGGGCAACATGGTTAAACGCACACGCAACCGAGAACTCGTAGCACTCACCGGGGCAACTTGACTGGTCGATTCTGCCGAACACCAGACCGAAACCCCGCGAGTGACCGAAGTTCCCAATGGTGCTGGCGTTTGCTCCAGAGGGATGTCAGAGCTGAGGACCGAGGTGGATAGAGCGCTGGAAGCGGGAAGTCCGAGCTGTCGGCGATGGCCCCTCTGACACCCGACTATTTGCCAAGGGCATGGGAATCAACGACAGAGAAACCCCCACCGACGTTCCACACGGACCGGAAGCTTCGGACGAACTCAGACGGTGTCCTGGGATGGCAAGGAAGCAATACGTGAGAACCCGAGCCATCAGTGAGTGTACAAGATGATGCAAGAGATCAGGACGCCAAGTGCCATACCTCAGGTGGACCGCCGAGAGCACGAAGGGCAGCGGCTGTTGCGCTGGCCAGGGAGGGCGAGGCGTGTGCTATGGTGGCGCAATCGGACGGCGCCACGACGCTCTCCACTTGCGGAGGTTCGCATCGAGGCAGGGGCAGTCGTGGCGTTGGATGTTGACCGCGCCGTGACCACATCAGTGGCCAAGCAACCGCCGCTGAACCGTTCGGTGAAACACGTCTACGGGCTCTGATTGGCCATCACATTTCCCGCGACCGAGTGACTAGGAGGAATTAGTGACAGAGCTCCCGGCTGGTTATAATAAACCGCCAGCCGAGGGTTCTGATTAGGTTCTGTATCCATCTCTTATCCGCACTTAGTAGGGACCGATCGTATGCTTGGTCTCTATAGAGTCGGGTCCAGAATCTCCCACAGAGATCTGTTCACACTTGATATTTGTATATATATATAGGACTAGCTATATAGATAGCCTCCAGAGACTCTCAGAGCCGTAGGTTAACAGAAATAAATCAGCAGTCCAGAGACTCTCAGAGCCGTAGGTTTACAGAAATAAATCAGCAGTCTTCCCCCCAAGCGATCAAGGGTCAAGTCCGACTTCGGTAAGTGTAGCTAGCTTATTGTAGTGCCTGGCCACGCCCTGCTGCGTGGGATGCTGTATAGTGGACCCAAGGTGCATTGAACCGAGGGTTCGTTCGGGCCAATCCAAGAGTGGGTGTGGCCGAGAGGTGGGAGCGACAACAGAGTGTCGCTCTATATATTTGTGGGACCCGAGTGTCCATACGTATATTTGACTACCTGCCGAGGTTTTACCTCGGCACCCCTGTACTAGGCTTGACCGCCGGTACCCTTCCTTCCGAGGGACTGCAGGGGTTTGCGCGAAAGCGCTATATTGCATCCTAGCCCTCGTTCGTGGCTAGTGGTGCAGGTTTGTGGGTTGACCGAAGACAACCTCGGTGTACAGAGGCGCTTGTAACCGACCCGGTGTAAGGGATCGTTNGTTTGCGCGAAAGCGCTATATTGCATCCTAGCCCTCGTTCGTGGCTAGTGGTGCAGGTTTGTGGGTTGACCGAAGACAACCTCGGTGTACAGAGGCGCTTGTAACCGACCCGGTGTAAGGGATCGTTCCTGGTCTTCAGGTCTTGATCCAACATTCGTTGACCTTAACTGGGAGACGTGTGTTGTCGGTGGGACTCATACCGAGAATTTTAGCGTGTTCCTACACGACACCTAAGTCATTGTTTGTTGCAGCTAATAACTCCCGAGAAGGAAGCTTGTCGAATGGCCAGCGCGTATACAGTCGAGGGGAGGGATGTAGCTGCAGCCTGCCCCGATGTCGGTGCAGTTTGCGCGTTGACGTCCCCTACAAGCCAAATGAGGAGGGGGGGTTGTCGGCAAAGTCGTGCGCCGTCGTGGAGCTCGACCACCCTGCGGACAGCAGCGGTAGCACGAGGACACGCAACGCGCTTGTCACCGCTGGTGGTCTCGAGGATGCCGGGGGTTCGGCGTGATGATGTAGTTGGCCCCGGTGTCGGTGCAGTCTGCCCGTTCAGCAGGAGAAATTGGGGATGGGGGGCTTGCTCACCACCGAGTTCAGCTACTAACAAATCTAACCCTTATTCACTACAGGCAGTCGAGTACTTCAGCAGCACCAAGGACATCGATTTCGACAATTTGTACCCGTTAAATCTCCCGCTAGAAGGCCGAGTGTGTTATTGTGTTGTTTATCATGTTAACGAAACTGCAAACACTAACGCAATGTTTTAATTTTAGATGTGGGAGTTGACACTCAGCTCAATGAGCGCAGTCGATGAATTTGTTGTTCCACTACCAGTAAAGCAAGTGTACGATATTTACATGCGTTTGTACGACCCCGAAGACATCGGGAACCCTGAGCGCATCCACGACTTTCTCATGATGATGCGGTGGCTCGACACCTCAATGATTCTTGAACGGATTTTGCAGGGCACAGTCAGGACCGAACATACAGTGTAGCGATTCGTTATACACTGTATCGGAATTTAGACGTAGTTGAGTTGAGCGGCAAGGTCACCGGCGCATGAAGGGGGGGCATTGGCGCCATTGCGCATTGGCGCCGGTGTGTCTTCCTCTTGCCACTTTCCTACTCATCCGTCATGATGTTGCGCAGCAATCACTCTGGAACCGGCGATTGCGGAAGAAGGTGGTGCTGGAGGGGAGGCGCTGAAGGCTCGACGTATCGAGGGGCTGGAAATGGTCAAGAACAGCGTCAAGTAGCAGATATGATCGACTGGGGACGTTGTCCTCGTGCAGACGGACACCACCAATCGACAGGAGGTGCGGAGCCTCAAGACATGGAGGCGCAGGCCTACGCTAAAGAGACCAAGGTCTGGTTCTGGCGCTTCCGGGGGCCGTACAAGACGCTGGTNGTTAGGTGGGGGGGGGCAGTGGCGCCGGTGTGTCTTCCTCTTGCCACTTTCCTACTCATCCGTCACGATGTTGCGCAGCAATCACTCTGGAACCGGCGATTGCGGAAGAAGGTGGTGCTGGAGGGGAGGCGCTGAAGGCTCGACGTATCGAGGAGTCTCGAGTCTCCCACGATGATTAAATCCTCGGCTCCTTGGTCCAACGCTGCTGAGACGCCGTTATTCATTCCTGCGTACTCAGCTAGGTTTACCGTGGTAGCCTCGAGAAACGCACTCGCAGCGNNNNGAGTCTCGAGTCTCCCACGATGATTAAATCCTCGGCTCCTTGGTCCAACGCTGCTGAGACGCCGTTATTCATTCCTGCGTACTCAGCTAGGTTTACCGTGGTAGCCTCGAGAAACGCACTCGCAGCGATCACTACCGTCCACTCCGGTAACTGCCACAGAATCCATGAACAACTGCCGTAGCCACCATCCTTCTCGGTCTTGGCCGAGCCGTCAAACGAAACCACTAAGCCGTACGATCTCGGTAGACGCGCATAGAGCAAATGTGGGTCCATCCGAGTCGTCGGTGGCCCCTTGGTCGGCAAAGCGATCAGAGCCATCGAACGATCGTTCGGTCCGGAGTAATCCAGCTTCGTCTCCGAAACTTCTGTCAGATCAGGCAAGAAGGCCAACTCCTGCGCGTAGTCGGTCATTTCAATCTCGTCCGCCGAATGCTCGGACGTGTCCGCATCTT
>JAGDFM010000706.1:0-14013 GCA_019155715.1 Phytophthora pseudosyringae
CCACCCCCCCCCCCCCCCCCCCCCCCCCCCCCCCCCCCCCCCCCCGCGAGAGTATCAATAGTCAAGAGCGAACGATGCTTGGTAGTCGATGTGACTCGAGGAAGTCGAATTTGAAAGTGATTGCGTTAGAACGAGGAAAATGCCACTGGTAGATCTGTCTATCGATGTATTACCTACAATCACACAAAGTTTAAGTTTCTAACTTCATCGTGTTCGATCGGAGGGGCAAAAGTAAAGGTGCAAATCGGCTGCAGATCGCATGCACAAGAGCAACTTCAACTTACCCATATATCAGCCAATCAGAGCTGCTGAATCGTGGGTATCAACCAATCGCATTACAGGATCCACGCTAGACACGCACTCGTGCGTGCCTCCAGCAACAGCAACACAGCAGGTACGTGCAGTGGTAGGGATCCGGTCAGGCAGGCTGCGAAGTGCCTTGGTTGACAATCCCTTCGTCAGGAAGTCAGCGAGCTGGTTCTCGGACGCAACGTACTCGAGCTCCACAACCCTAGCCGTAATCTTCTCACGAATGGAATGGTAGCGGATGTCCACATGCTTGGTCCTGGCCTGGTACCCAACGTTCTTCGCTAACGCCATTGCACCTTGGTTGTCTTCGTAGATCATCGTAGCACTACTCCGTTTTGTGTCAATGTCCTTGGTCAGAAGTCGCATCCACACAAGTTTCTTCACGCACTCACTGAGAGCCATGTACTCGGCTTCAGTCGAGCTCAGTGCCACCGTCTTCTTAAACGTTGATCGCCACACCACGGGAGCACCGCACATCATCAGCATGATCCCGCTCATTTAACGTTTGCCGTCGCGGTTACCAGCCCAGTCGGCATCCGAATAGGCCATCCCAGCGATCCGTCGTATGTAATGCGGAGGTTCTTGGTCTTCAGCAGGTACCTCACTACTCTGATGCCAGCAACTCAATGCTTCACACCAGGATTCTCCAAGAAACGAATCAGTTTGGCAACCGCAACCGAAATGTCAGGTCGGGTTCCACAATCCAGATACATGAGACTGCCTCTGGCGAGCGATATGGCCTCAACTTCATATTTGCCTTGTCCTCGTCGGTCTTTGGTTCTTCATCCTTTGTGAGGTGGAAATTCGGGTCAAGTGGGGCCAGACACGGTGTCAAGTTTTCTTGGCCAAATTTCGTGATAACCGACATGGCGTACGCTCGCAGGCAGATGCCCAACGTCTTGCGCTCCATGTTGTAGTTGATCTCAATACCGAGAATGTACTGCGCACGTCCCAGGTCCTCGATCCGAAACTTCTCTGCGATGCCAGATTTGACAGCAGCAAGCACATCACGATCCTGCGATGCGATCAGCATGTCATCGACGTAGAGGTGAGGCGAGGCGGGTAAACGCCTTTTACCATCCAGGGGTGTATAGCGCGCCAGTTAGGTGCGGCCCCACAGAATCAGTCTGAACGACCAAAATCGTTCGGACTTGCGGGGTTGGTCGGAATGCCCTTCTCCGTCCAAGGCACGAGTACTTCGTATGGAATGACGAAGACTCGTCGTTCGGACTGAAGGGGGCCTTCTTGGCGAGTGACCTTGTGCAATCCCTATTGGGCCGTTTAGAGATACGAACCGTCTAGGATTTCCACCGGGTGAGTTGTTCTGAAGTACAGATCGGATACGATAATACAGAGTGCGTTCGAACTTCCGAACGAAGACGCAGGGGGGTTAGTGGGTACAGCCTGAGGTTAGACTACGAGCAAAAGCCTTCCCAGAAAACCAATAATACAGAGAGTTATGCACAAATATTCAGCCGCCACTTATTCGTTTGGACCCTTGGGCGGTGGGTCTCCTCGTCAGTCTCACTTGGACTCCGAACGAGGTACTGGTCAACCTCGTCGGCTCCTCTCTCTCAATATTCACAAATTTGCGCACCACCTCCAAAAAGAAACTAGTTCCAGTCAGATGAACAATACATAATCACTATCAAATCCAATCGCTTCACACAGCAGTCTATCCATCAAGTCCCAATGGTGACTACCAACAACCTCTTAAAACAGCAGTTAAAATGAAATGAATGCCAGGACGAAAACCAACTAGAATATGAAATAGGCAGATCAGCCCGAGCGCGCGTCGCTCCGTCACCGTCTAGTGTAACTTGACCTTCTTGAGAGTTCCACGACAGGCTCCGCGCGCCTTGCCGTGTCCAAACGTGTCGACGTCGCTGTGGGCCGGGCCTACAAATGGGTCTCCCATCGGCAGGCTTATCCTTGGGCTGCAGCACGTGCCGTCAGGGCCCTTACAATGTCCCCAAGCAGCACTTGTGTATTAGCTGGCAAATTGAACTCTCTGTTAAAATAGGTCTCTGAAAGACGTCTGCTAAACGTCTAGTCAACATGCAGGTACAAATCACTAGGTTTCACTATAGGTCGATCAGCATAATCATCGGGGAATCCAGCGAGCGTTGAGCGTCCTCCCGTGCCGAACATATCCGGTCGGTTCGCTGGTCGGTCTTTAACATCTTGCCCGGAGTATAAACCGTGGAAGGTCAGATTCTGGGTACAAATCAGGGCTGGCATTCCGACTGTTCGGAGTCTTGGTACAAATCAGGTCTGGCATTCGGACTGTTTAGAGTCGAAACGAAGTCGTTCTGACTCGGACCTCTTCATTCGGAAAGTCTTCGCCCAGAGTCATCTTCAGCACTTCACTTGAACTCAGTATGTAACACCAGGCTATCATGCGTCAGAACATCGGGCGGGTCTCAGACTTCACAATCACTCTGGGTATTCCACAGGCGCCACAGGCGACTTGCTCCACCAACAACAAGACTTTCTGACCAATCATCCACGAAAGTCTCCGAAAGATGCTGGGACAAGGCGCTGGTCCTTTTGGGAACCAGCCGCCACGTGTCAGAGGAATACAATACATTTGTCGTCACCATCATCATCGGCGAGCTTGAGGAGCTCAATAAGACCTTTGGTATTACCATGTAGATCTCCTCGTCGAGTGTTCCATATAGAACGCTGTGTCGACATCGCATTGGTGAATCTCGTATCCTTCAGCAGCACACTTTGCCAACTTGGCACGGATCGAGTTCAGGTAAGCCACCGACGAGTACGTCTCTTCGTAGGCGATGCCATGTCGCTGTGAGTATCTCTTGGCCACGAAAAGAGCCTTGTGCCTGGTCACCTGCTCCTTCTCATCGCGCTTCAACGCAAAAACCCACCGGCATCCGATCAGGCGCTGGTGTGTTGGCTTGGGAACCAGCTTCCAGTTCTTTTTTACAATGAGCGACTAAAGATCTCTTGTGATTGCCTTCTTCCATCGGCACCTGTATTCACCTCTTCGTATGTCTTTGGGACCTCCTCTGTTGCAGCCATCAGAAGTCCGCCTTCAATTGCGAGTCGGTCATCACTCGACTTGGCACGACCTTGGTCCATCAATTGACGCTTGGTCCCAATTCCCGAAGGTGCCACGACTTGCTCCTTTCTTGGACCACCTTCCTCCGGATCCGTGATCTCTTCGATGTGACGAGCGCGCGACCGTGTAATCATCGAATGGTTCGGACCATACGGAACAACTGCACCTTCTGTGGTCGTGTCAAGTTGAAGTAGGATCACATCACCACCTTCAGGAACAGTCACAACAACTTGTGACGATTGTCCACTAGTGACTTGAGTGTCCGAAACAGCATTTTCGCCGTCATCAGAATCCGTGTTCTCGACCAGGTACTCGGGGTCGGTCGTCTCCATGAACTTCACGAAGCGCACAATTTGCAATTTCTTGGTCGTCGCATTGAGAACCCGATATCCCTTCACACCATCTTCGTAACCCATGCACCGACACTTGAACGTCTTAGCATCGAGCTTGCGGCGCTTCTCGTCGGGAATATGCGTGTAGCCAAGTGCACCAAACACCTTCATGTTCTTGAGCTGCGGCTTGGACTGGTACACAGTCTCGTAGGGTGTCTTGACCATCACCGAGTTGGGGATCCGGTTGATGATCCAAGCAGCCGTGTTGACGGATTCAGCCCACCATTTCTTGTATTAAGTCCCAGTCAGCCCACACTCCCTTCACTACATCAGGGTAACTACGACACTTTTGCCTTCATGACGTCCCGGGTAGGTTTATACGCGTCACTCCTATCCCAGTGGGATAGGAGTGAAGCATATAAGCTCAGCCCAACAAGGATTAATTCCGTGGTCACATGGTATCGATATGCCGGCAAGATACCGGTGGCCAAACAGGGTCCCCAAAAGGTGGTCATCGATATCGGTCACAAGACGCATGTCTATACTGCTGAGTCGACAGGAGAAAGCGGGAAGACAGCGGCGGCCGAGAAAAGGAGAAGAATATTGCTCAGAGTGAGGCGCTCGAGGCCCTCGAGAACCAGATAGAAACGTCAGTGGTCGTAAAAAGGAGGAGGACAGACGGTTAGACATCGATCAAAATTGACTACAAACAGCCAAGCGTCGGAAGATCGGAGCTATGATGGCGATGGTAGTGAAAAGCAGGACAAGCACAGACGAAACTCAATATTTTTTTTACTGAAATAGGAAGCAACGAAGTGCTGATGAGCACAGCCCAAACAGGATTTTTCATGGTGGAGGATGTCTCCGTATTTATTGATAGTAATACCAGTATGCCGAGTCCCCTGCGGTCAATCCGAAGCGGAGTGGAGTCCAACACCGATTTGGATTGACCTTTGATGATAGCGAGGTGTGTATTTCGCTCCATCACTTGCTTGAGCATTGTTGCTTTTGTTTCGTATTGCCCATGCGCACGCTGCTGAAACGAATCTGACAGCCTCTCATAAACGCAGATATCCCAGCGCGAGAATTCAGAAGGCGCAGGAAACAAGAACTTCCTTAGGCATCGCTCGAGAAGGACCGCGCCCATAATGCCCAACAACGGACGAGCCTACGCCAGAGTCAATGCCAGCTTTAACGACGGAGGGGCCTGGGGATGGCTTAGCGGTGAAGCAATTGATTTCGTGCACGCGTGATATTCATGCGCTCGGCCCGGAACGGGCCAAGTCCATGAATCACGAGGGCACAAAGCTCTTCATGACCATTGACTATTCCAGCCTTCACGTAGCCCTAGTTTATTTGTCTTGGATAAATGGCAGTTCCACAACTGTATCTCATGGGGAAACCTGTACTTGTTAGAGTGCATGACGTATTATATAATGTATAATGAGTTTCATCAACTAGAGCACATTTTAATTAATGTTCATGGAAACATTCAGCAATGCCGCTAACGTGATACGACGTATCATGCAGGACGATATATATATGCACTCGGCGTCACGTTCAGCTTAGCATCATACACCACCGCTGGATAGTGTCGATTTAATTTGTCATCATAGCACGTCGTTAAAGAAGACTCGGCCGATCACTGCATTCATCGCATCATAGACAGGAAAGTCATTATCGGCATCGGTGCCACAGCGATAGAAATTGTCAAGTGTACGGTTGCCATATATGCATTCTAGGTGAATGGGCCCACCAAAGGTTGAAGCCACTGTCGTTTTAGTCAGCAGATTGTAGCAAGCTCTTCACGTCTGCTTGTCGACGGGTCGTATAGTGTATGTGCTCTCCGCGATTGTTTTCCAGAGTCCGTCGTAGTCCGTCAGCAACTTCAACACACTGTAGGCCACCTCAAAGTAGCCGGAACTCTCATCCCTATTTATTACTCGTTCGTTAATACACTCGGTTTGTTCTCGGTCTCCTATTCGTCCACCAACTGCTTCGTCCCGAACAACGTCGCCGCCAGCTGCCCCTAGATCCCGCACGACGTGCCTTATGTGCCGCCTCGAACCTCAGTGTCCGTAGTCAGCACCACACGGCGTGCCGCCTAAAGCTTCAGCCAGTTGCCAGTCGTCGATCCGTCGCAGTTCGCTTCCCCGCCCTCGTTCGCCTCATCGGTCGGTGCTCCCGATTGCTCTCGCTGCTGACCTGTTGCCATCGCTTGAGTGCTTGTCCGCAAATTCACTTCTGTGCTCCTCGCGCTTCCGTCTTCGTCGTTCGACACCGGCAGCCACTCATCGCCAACCCTGCCGTCCCTTGGCTGCACTTGGCGTCCCTCTGCGCCTTGGATCTTGTTTCTGCGGCTCTCGTGATGCTGCCGAAGCGCCGCAGCACCTCCCCAGGGCAGGATCGTGTTCGTGCGGCTCTCAGGCGTCGAGGCCTCATCATTCACGTACAGGAACTTCGTGTACTTGCAAATCATCGGCTCTCGTCTCGGAGCGCCTGCTGCCGTCGTACACTGCTGCTGTACAGACCTGTTACAAGATTATCCTCCTGGCACATTCCAGAGTACGAACTACAGATAGGTTACTCTCCGATGAGGATTGTATTGACAATGACAGCATTTGCACTTCACCGGCGCATGTGCAGAGACTAAATTCGACAAGCGGTTGAAATCACCAAGACTGCTTGGCGGGCTGTTCTGGTGTAAACGCGTCACGGTTTCCGTCACCTTCGTCGAGAGAAGGAGAAACAAGAAGGGATTTTGGTACCATTGCCACCAAATACAACGACATGGAGGAGCTCCCAGTCTGATGAAGGTTACGAGTGGCTTTGGTCGAGCACTTTCCGTTCGAAGACCCACCGCCAGGGATTGATAGTCAAAGAGTATGGTGATATGTTTGAATACATATTGAATATTTAAGTGAGTATTGATATACAAACTTGCTGTGATTTTTTATGTCAATATAATAACTCACTATGGTCGAATGGAGTAGATCATATTACCGTAATACAAACGAATACGAATACTTACTACGGCAACCTACGCTTTGTCGAGAGGAAAGAAGCAGCGATGAGATGCCATGCAGAATTGTGCACGAGTCCAGAGCTCGAAACCATATACGAGTGCATCATTTGCATGAGCAACGTTCATCACTTATGCAGCAATGATGTGCCAGAGCCAGGCAACTCGCCACTTTCAGTCAGATATGGTGCGCATTTCTTACTTGCTGGAACTGCGCTATTGCTTTCCTCATTCGCGTTGTTTATTACGTAGATTTTGCAGCAAAACATGCGCTGATCAGTACACGGGGGGCCGACTCCAGTTCAGGAACCGCCTGTGCTAGAGATGATACCAGTTCACTTCATGAAACATATACATATGTACTGAGGTAGTGCTTTCGACGCCAAATATCTGCGCGGCTGCAACTAGCGTAACCGACCACTCACGAGGTGTGACTCAAGGTGCCTGACGTTGACGAGTACGGAATTCCCAAAACCATCAAGTACGAACCACCACTACTCTCGCAGTAAACTGTGGAAGGTCATTCACTTCTTGGGAAAGCCGGTGGCGCACGTGATGCGGGCAGTCAGCAAACCTGCGCGACGATTTGTCTTGTGTGCACCAAAAAGCAATGAAGTGTTGGGCTTTCTGAGGGGCAGCTCAACACGTTTGCATCCGTACGTTTATTAGTGCCAAATCATCTGACATCGTCAGAGTAGGTCAGACATCGCCAAGAGTTATCCTATCTTCCTGGACCAACGGCCCGTTGTCCACTAACACGAGTAGGTTTGTGTACTGAGCTCTAACATGAACACTTTCTTTACCAAACAGTTTGGCTATCGATATTCATTCAAATAAATATCAAATGAATATTCGTACCGATTCGAGAACATTCACACAAATGAATATGCATATGAACACTCAGATCTCATTCTCCAACGAGTATGAATATGTAACCACATGACTATCAATCCCTGGTGGGTCGCCGCGTCCATGGTGGAGCTTCCAGGAAAGCAACTTACCTCAGCTCCTCGTACCAGTTCAGTCAAGCAACCAAATCAGTGCTGGCAGTGACAATTTAGAGGTATTTTCCAAGATACGTGTAAATACGTGTCTATTCACTTTTGAACGAGTTTAGTTCCCCCCAACGAATGTCCGTTCAACGGTACAACTGTGCCGTTTATCGGGCGTACCTCTTGAACCCAAATAGTGGCATCTTGTGTGGCAAGTCATGAGGCTGTATTGGGAACTGTAGTGTAGATAAGTTCACCCTGCCATGTATTTATAAGATCGACAATACATTGTCCAAGCCACTGACGTCGTCGTCGAGCGAAGCGATTAAATCTTTTTTTCCGCTGCGAACACGTTCGAGTCGATTCAGATGACGCAGAGAGTGGAGGCTTTGGCTTCGCGAAAGTTTCGACTCAAGCATCGCAGCGCTGTCCCGGTGGTTTGTATCTCCACGCACGCAAGTTTATTCGTTCACTCATCAATCTGCATTGCTTCTTGACCGCCTGCTGCGCGCAAACGTACCAGCACACGGAAGAGTACTCGGGCTACTAGACTTCTTGAAGAAAAGTAGGAGCATGTACACGTCCTCGGACCCTCGCGGAGGGTATGCGTTCAGTTATCGTCGCGCCTGAACAGGCGCAGCGAAAAAAGCGGTGGGACAGCATGGCGCCCACCACGCCGGACATACCCTCCAGACTCGAGGATCACGTAGATCTCCCTTCTCTACAATGGCACTGCAACACGGGAGCACCTCGAAGGCCCACGGAGGTGACGCACTCTTGCATCTTGGTGATGCGGTGGTGTGTTTAAACCATGGAGGTGACGTCGAAGACAGCCAGGTTCTTTGGTGTTGTCGTGGCGAGAGGTTGATGTCGACCGGATTACACAATGGCGTGTTGGCACACGGGGAAGCTCTAGATTTAGTGTGTGGTTAATTGCATATCTTGAGTTAAATCGGTTGATACAAGCGCTGATACCACCAGTATTTCTCAGTCGTCCCTCACGAGCGAGCTCGAGGTTGCTACAAGTTCAAGTGATTTGTTTTAGGTTAGAAGAAGCACGATTTCCGATACGATAAAATACGGTGTCCATTTCCTTTGCTAATGGTTCTTGCAGCTACATGCACTAAAACAAGTCTTAGACAAAAGAATCCAATGAGTGCGAACCTGACTACTAAACGATTTCGTCGTCGTCCAACCAACCACTTACTACTTAGTAAATGTCAACTAGCGTACGTGTCTTACCGATCTACAAATTCTGCTGCGAGGTAAAGATCCGAGATGCTCGATGCTTGCATAGAGAACGGGTGTACACTCGCTCAGATGCTGGCGGCGGTGGCGACGAGCGTGCTCCTTCACCAACCCAGTTGAGCGACATCTTCGTGTAGTCGGTGAACGAGACGAGGTCCAAGTGCTGGTGAAGCTCTGCGGGTGCTGTCGTTTTGTTCTAGAGCATTTGATGCTGGAGCCGAGAGCGTGTCGTTTTACCACGATGGCCTTGAGGTTGATGGCACGGCACTGGTAGTGGGGAACATTTACCGAGGCACAAGTTGTTGGCACTGCGGTACAGGCGATCCGCTCGGTACAGTAGTGATAGTGTCGCACAATTTATCACAATCTAGAGGAATCACTACTGGAATGTGTACCTATTCAGTGATACAACTTCAAGAACAGTGCGAAAACATGGATGACTCGAGTGATCTTCACCAAGTGGCTTACCAAGCAGGACGCACGGTTTAGGCAACAGCACCGGAAGTGTTTCTACTTTTTGACAATGCAAACGTACGTGGCGGTTTCGACGCTGCTGCGATGGAGAACACTGATGTCGTATTCCTACCGCCGACACTACCAGCATATTGCAACCTCTAGATGCGGGCATTATTGCGGCGTGTAATAAACACTATATTCGTGTTTAGATCCAGCATGCGTTAGACAAAATCGACGCGGACTCTGCATTGGACATGGTGGCAGCAACAAATGTGTACAATGTAAGCGTAGGTCAAGCATTGCCGTGGGGTTGTAGACTGTTGAAATTTTATGCCGGGTTCGATCTTTCAAAGGTGCTGGAAGCACACGGGTCTGCTTGGCTACCTCGCGTGCGATTACGACCTGCCAGAGGTGGAGGACGGGATTATGAACGAGTTTGGACCGCTTGCACGAAAAGGACCCGCTGCTTACATTTTTTGGGCGTCCTGGACATAATGGTCACATCCTTTAGTTAACCAACTTTAAATAGTGATAATCGTGTATTTCATATCAGTAACTGGCGGATAGAGATCGATTTGACTTGGCTTTGTATTTAGAGCGTCATTATTGGGAGGCCCCTGCATACACCATATTGAGAGGGTATCACTAACTGGGATAGGCATCTTTCGTCATCTCGACAGGAGTCGTGACTGGAGTGCCCTTCGGTCGGTTTTTTTTGCTGTTGCGAAGGGCCAGTCTGGTCTCCACCACAGGCCAAAGTCCATCTTGTCATCAAAGACCACGCGTTGGTGGGAGTCGTACCGTGGATGTGCCACTGCCACCAAAAACATAACCTTCGTCCGATTGTTTTTGTTCGTGGTGATGGCGCGTGGGGCAGCCTCATCGCTGGTAAGGTAGTACGTATTGCGATTTCGGTGCACGTAGAACCATTTTTCGTCAACATGCACAACAGTGCTCCAACCAAGTTTATCGCTGCGCTTACAGAAACTAACTACTATCGAATTGGGCTTACTACGTCTGTCGAAGGTTGACCTCGTTCGCACCGAGCTTAGATACTCGATGATGAAGCTGCACTTCGTGAAGTCGTCGATCTGTTCTGAGCAGATGAGTGCGTTGCTCAGGATTCATGTACTCGTCGACAACATGATACATAGGAAAGTAGGATAGAGATTTGGGGAAATGCTCGGTAGATAAGTTGCTGCTGGGCAAGGCGCTTTGTCCATCAAACTGAACACACTTGGCGCCATTCCAACAGCAACTGCGCGCCAATTATATCGTGGGCGGCTCACCACCGTTCCATTTGCAGCGCTTTCAAGCGCGCTCAAGCTTCTCTGAAGTGCTACAGCGGCAGCCATTCATTTTGCTTTGTGGCACCGCGGTGGATATCGACAAAAGGTTCATGTAGTCTGCGCTGAAGCTCACTTGCCAATTTCCCGACGGTCACCACCAAGATGCCCAGAATCCGAGCTCCGAAGCGCGCCCTTTGAGCTGACAGAAGACGCCGTCGAGCATGGTGTCGCCCGTCTGGGACAAATGGACGAAGCCCGGCAAACGAAACGCGCCAGATGCGCTCGCGCTGCTTGCGATGCTGTCAGCGACGACAACGACCACGTGGACGCCCTCTCGCCAGTGTTCGACCGATTCATGCTAAGTGGTGGGGAGGCTGTCATGCAGACGACCAACTTCTCCGAGGGGGAGGTTAATAGACTGTGGCGTGTGGTGGAGGAGTTCGTGGTGCTCCGCTGGAATGTGGGACGTGGCAAGAAGTGCAAGTACGGAGGCAAGGATGTCATGTTCGTGATGCTGACTGCACTTAAATATTGCAGCAAGTGGGACGTCGTCGCTAGCGTGTTCAAGATCAATCCACCGACGTTTCAAAAGATGAACATGAAGTTCACCGGAATGATTTTGCCGTTCTTGTACGAGCGGTTCGTCGAGGACGTCAACGTTAGGTGGAGCTTGCGCGAGCTGGGCGTTGCCGGCAAGACGTTCTCCAACTTTTCCTGTACCCGCTATGGTACTGATGTAACCTTCCAGCAGGCAAACATCCCGTAAGGGATACCAGGGCTTCTAGGGAACTTTAGTGCCATCGCCCCGCACAAGAAGCAGCCGGGCGAGACGCTCTCGATCGAACAGCTCGAGGATAACGACTTGATCGCGCACGATCGTGTTCTTGTCGAGAACTCTTTTGGGCGCTTAACCTTTCTCTGGGCGGTGGCTTCCGACAAATATCGCTGGTCTGGATCCAGCTACGACATGTTGTTCAAGACGTGCGTGGCGCTGACCAACTTTCACGTGCACCTGAATCCTCTTCGATCTGGAGACGGTGACTCCTACAGCCGCTACCTCGGTCGCATGCTGTCGATTGGCGATGAGGTTGCCTCGAAGCGAAAGACATCGCAAAAGCGCTACCGCAGCCGACGTGAACAGCGGCTTCGTAGCATGTTTCGTGTCCGTCACGATAGCTCCGAGACACTGCACGAGCGCCACTGCAACGACAGCAGTTCGGCCGAAAGTGACGAGACTGTCCTTTGAGCGCTACATGTTCTGCTGCATACAGATCCTATTAGCGGTGATACCAAAGCCACTCACCGTGTTGGTGTCTACAGAGTAGTCTGGTAATGCAGATCATACTTTTTGGCTACGCAGTAACTATGGAAATACCATAGCTCGTGTGATTTGCTTTTGACCTCACTATTTTTCTTCACGCGTTTCAAAAACATGATGCAGGCTCAAATGTGACTGCCACAACTGCAAGCACTGATCAACTGGTTTTGAGCTCTAACGTGTTGCATGTCATCGAATTGGTGTCCGCGCTCACCTAATTGACAGAATAGCATGCATATAACGTTAGATCGATAACTCATGACTAGATAACTAGGCAACCAAAACTCTTACCTGGAAGCTTCTTTACAAATGAGCGCACAAACTGGCGGTGCGTCGCCATGTGCTCCGGCGTAAGCAGCGGCTTCGGCACGATGGTGACTCGCTTGATCACGCTGTGCTCTTTTAAGTGCCGAAATAGTTGGGTGCGCGGGATTCCTGGCGAGGCTGCGAGGCCACGCAGCGTGGTCCGACTCTGCACTGGAGCGACTTCGATCTTGGCCTTGAGCTCGCCTTCCGTGAAGGCCCTGGGGCGACCGCGGTTGCTACGCCGCTGATCGGCAATAGTGGCGCGGCCACACCACAACTTGTGCACGGTGTTGCGGTGGTAGCCAAAGCGTGATGCTGCCTCAGATATAGCCCCCCGTGGAAGCTTTCCACAGATGGCCATGTCCGAGAGGAACAGCACGATTTCCAGCCTCGCGGACAGCGGTAGATCCTTGGAGTTGGGCGAGCGGGGCATTTTGAGGACGGCTGGTTGCTAGGAGAGCAAGTTGTATAATGAATCTGCATCTTGGCTTGAGTTTTGGCGCCACCAGTGCCAGCAAAAGCCAACAAATTAAAACGTCCAATTTTGTCCAATGAAAATGTGGATACAATTATGTGGACACACCAATGTTGAAGTGACCATTGTCTTCATCCTGTCCTAATAGATAGTTGCTGTTGCCTTGGTCGCTATCATATATAGCAATAATATCAGTTAGAAAGGGGAACGGAGCTGGTCGTATTTATATTAATTACATACTAATAGTAGAAGTATATTTCAATATAATTAATATTATTAAATATATGTATTACTGTAAAAGTATATATTAATTGACATGGAAGACCGGTGCGTTAAGAACACGAGTCAACAGCGATATTTATGCCATGGATCAGTTACGAGCTGTGAAGAGGGTGCTGTACTGCTGGAGATACACATGTATCACGGGGGACATTTTTCTCAATTGTTTTATGCACACGAAATTGATACTTGATCACAGACCTGCGTAAACTTCAAAGCCGCATCAGAGAACTGGAGAGGGGGGAATCGATTACGCAGACATGTATAACTACATTTTTAATGCCTAGTGGTCAACAGAAGGCTAACAATGCAATACAGAAGCTGTGCGGAGCGCGCTACTCTTGATCGTGGCATCATTTTATGGCCAAAGAGGTATCAACTTTTGGCCAACCTGGTATCAAGTTTAGCGTTTGACAGGGATATCAGCTGACTCTGTTGTATTGAATGGGAACCAAGTCGGTGGAATCGGTTCTCATCAGATATACCAGGATATCAGTGATTAGAAAGAACAGTTAAGACATGATGATCTGTATTTAGTTTCAGACGAAAGGGTTTTCGCACCTGAGAACCTAAATTTTGGCGTTTCGTGTTTAGGGTTGCTGAAGCCGAGGACGAGATAAGGAAACCACAAACAAGCTCCGATCACACAACCTACATTACATTTTTAGAGACCGTGGAGTGGTGCCACTGGCACCACTCCACGGTCTCGAAAACTGTCGCTGCCTGTACGCGACGACATGGGTCTGAGCTCATTCATCTTCGCAGACCATTGATCCAGCAAGTTGTCAGAACCTGCCATGTGTTGTTTATGGGACGCTGTATGAGGTATAGCCTCGAACACTGAACGAATTGGCTTTCAGCACTGACAGCGGAGTGCCGACACTGAGGGTTAGGGAGGCCGTCAG
>JAGDFM010000707.1:0-13996 GCA_019155715.1 Phytophthora pseudosyringae
TCTTACCGGTTCTACCGCGAACCTTGACTCGGTAGCTGCTCCCCCATTTAATAGCCCGAATATTTAATCTACTTAATCCCTCAAGTTCGTAGGCAAACATATTTGCTATATATTTGTGGCTATATTAGTCTCGTGGGAATGACTTTATAATTATTGGATGTTGTATCAGGATGCACTTTATATCTAACCCACGTAGATTTTTTTTGAATTAATTAATTCATAGATACTTGCTGTAAGACTTGTCGCATCTCTTAAGTCACGTGAAATACCTCTCATCATTGGCTCGAAAGTCTTATGAGTGATATTGGCCCAGATTCCCAAGGGCATCGGCTAAAATCTTTAGCGTGCTATTATCAGCCATTATATATATATATATATATATGGCTTGACTTTTTATCAGAGGAAAAAAAATATTTAATTAGTTAAGTTCGGTTTCGATTGGGTTAAGTTCGCTTTTCGGCTTCTGCTTGCGGGAACGAATCTGATCACGGTTCTTGTCATCGTACCCCTTTTGATAGGATAAGCGAGCGTCGCGTGTACGCTGGTAGTAGCGCCTCTGCGCCGCCTTGATGCGCTCTTTGTTAGCTTGGTATTGTTCAGGTGAGTACGCCATCTTTGTATATTACTAACTTTATATTTATCAGGAATAAAATATAATTGTGCGTGATGCACCTACGATGACGAAATGATCACGAAGTAATGTCTTGGTAGGCCATGAAAGAGAAGCTGATATCAATGAAGCGTTGAAACACTCATTCATTACACCTGTTCGGGATACGGAACAAGGATTGCAAACTGCTCGATGGTTTGAGGTGTCTTCTTGGTGAAAGATTTGTAGTAGAGTGGTGGAAGCAAGAAAAAGAGTCGATTGCCATTCGGACCCAGTTTCGCCAAATCATCTGCCGCTCCGCCCTTGATGTCATGCGTTTTTCCCACAGTCATCTGGAATCCGCCGAACTGCGGCATCCACGCATCAATAGCAGTATAGTTCGATGTCCGAGGCACGTACAGCTGATTTGCATGTTGACCGACTTTCACCCGCTCCGCTATTTGCCGAGGCTGTGATGACCGTGGGATGTCGATTGTTTCTTCATCTTCATTATCTGGGGTGCTTCGTTTGCGTTTGATCGTGTCGCGCTTTCGCATTTCAGCGCCAGACAACAGCTTTCGACACACGAAAGCTCCACCCTGCTCCAACAGATCCATGGAGTGAAGCTCAAAGATGTATCCGCATAGCGATTGTGCTAGCGGGTTTCCATCGCACGAACCGAGAAGGTTTTGCATTTTCGCGCGATCCGATCGCCACTTAGTTCGAGCAATCACTTGCATTGCCAATTCTGATGCATAGGCAACTTCGTGCTCTCGATACGGTTCTTGGCTATGGATGTGAATCAAAATCTGAGCGATCTTGGTCTTCGAGTTGATCTCAGAGTAGATGGACACCAACATAATGCAATCATCGGGAGAACAACTGCTGCATGCGGACATCAACAAAGCTTGTGGGTTTGTTCCAATGTCTTGCAACACCAGGCGAGGCACACCACCGAGACACTCAAATCGATTCTGCCACGCAACTGCAGCATGTGGATACAAGGGAGCAATTGTCGCCAGTTCTTCTTTTGACCACAATGGCATGTAGAAAACATCTGGAGTAGGAGCAAGCTTCTTGAATTCACCAATGCAATCCCGCCGCGGTGTGCTTGCGAGAAGTACTGAACATCGCCGGTAGGGAAGTCCAGGAATTATTGTTGGGTCCAGCGAATCAACAAGGCACCACAAATCAGTTGACCAGAACTGTAGGTTGGACTTGCCAGGAAGTGCCTCGCAGGTGAACATCGTCGTTCCATCAAAGTAGAAATTCCCCTCGCTGTCGAAAAGCAGCACTCGCTTCTTGTCCTTGATCAATCTCCACATGACATAGTAGACGAACACCGACTTGCCAACCCCAGGCGTGCCCGTGACGACAGCATACTTGACCATGTTCACATCTGGATTCAACAGTGCTTGGTCGGCGATCACTCTGTACGAAGAGCGAACGTAGAGCTTCTGACGTCTCGTTAGCGGCAGCAACGACGAAAATTCGAGCCAATCACCAACTTGGTCAACCGTGGAGAATTGTGAGAAGAACGGATCACTGCAGTGATCGAAAACACCGTCTTGGGAGACAATTGGAGCCGAGGTCCCTTGCTTCAGAACTACCACCAGCACGTGAATCACGTCCTCTCCGAGCGAAACGTTCGGCCCAAAGAGGCTCGGCTTGTTCAGCTTCCACGACGCGCGCATCTTCGTATACGAAGTGACATCTCCACTCCGAAGCACCGTGTCCAGAGTATCGTCGTCTAGCAGCCACGCGCCGCCCTTCTTCGCCAGGATGAGCTGCAGCTCGTCCGCAGGAAACTGGTACATCTTCTCCACCTTGATCGCCTTCTTCAAGTCTCCCACCAGCTGACTCGTGTCGATGTCCACTGGGAACACGCTCCCTTCTCCAACGATCGCACATACAAGCTTCACCATATTTCTTCGCGGCGGCAGATTCTCGAATGAGAGAGAAGGGGGAGAGAATTTTGGTATCGTACCTAATCGGGAAGTGAAGGCGTGAAGAAGCAATGTCACATAGATGTAGCCCTACCTTACGTGATTCCAACCAATGGTGAGAGGTTGTGCGGACGCTCTCCCCTGACCCAGCAGCCGCGGCGACAAAACCAACACCTGGGCATTAGAAAGCGGTTAAACCTGTCTACGAACACTCCTGAAGCGTTGGGTGCCTGCTCGAGCTCTCAGCTGGTCGAGAGGTCGCGTCTAAGAAACCCTATCAGCGCATTAGAAACGGTTAAACCTATTCTCCTTGTAGAATAAAGCTAAGAAAAAAACCTCTGTCTTTGGTGCTGAACTATTACTACTCACATGGAGCTTCCAGTAAGGCAGTTGTAGAATTTCTGTTTCAAAAGCGTTTTGAATGGCCAACAGCATCGTCACCACGCACAAGCAGTTCCCAGAACCAAAGGATGCTCGACGAATCCCTATGTCAATGAATCCTCGCACATCGTCTGTGCGCTATTCTGGCGTTAACTTACCAACACAAGCATACAACTCCGTTTGAATTTAGCGTTCTCGAGCAATATTGCTGGCATTTTCGGTCGCAAAAGGGGTATCATAGCGTGCGAAGAACTTATTCGCTGTACACTCGACGACGAAGGCGAATGCGAAACATCGGATTCCATGTAGCCGATTGGATCCGTTCGGTTTGAATTCAGCCAGACCTTCACTTCAAGACGAGTACATAACCTTCAACACAATTCAATATTTCACTCATTTTTAGATAGTGCTCGTCCAACAGGCCACGATCTTGTATTGCACGCTGAAAATCAGCAGCAGCCGGGATACCTCGATAACTGGGGCGAGTATTGCTGTAGCCCGACAGAAGTCCCATCTCAACATCTCCAGCAGAGCTGGACCAGCACTGACTGACCCTGGCGTTTTTGAATTCTGAGCATTGGGGCTCGAGCAATTCTTATAGCTCGACCAATAATAAATTCTGTGCCAAAACCGCCACCGCCAGTTTTCAGAAAGCAGTGCGAAGATGTCGCCGACGACGGGGGCAAGCGAGGCGACGATTACGTTCCACAACGAGCCATGGACGGCCGAGGGCGCGCGGCTGCTGCTGGAGGTGGACGAGGGCTGGATAGGCTACCGCGGAGACGCGGCCTGGAGCTGGCACGACGAGACGTACACGGCGTACTCGGCCGTCTGCCACGAGCGCAAGTGGCCGTGCAACACGCACGCGGCCTGCGTGGCGATGCTACACGCGCTGCGCACAGGAGCCATCAGCATGAAGCTGAGCGACGCGACGCGTAGCTCCGACGGCTGCGCGCAATGGTCACTGCCCGAGATGCGCGAGCTTGGCGCCCAGATGCGTCGCGTGGAGGACGGCAAGAGCCAAACGGTGCGCTGGGCAGCGCAGCTCGTAGCCTTCGTGGAGGCCATGAAGGCCAAGGACTCCAAGTACACTATCGACGACCGCACGGTCGAGGACCTTGCCGTCCGCGCGGGGAAATTCGTGACCGAGCCGATCTTGCTGCTGATTGACCCGAAGCGGACGAACGGGAGGTTGACTCCGAGGGCGGCCACTAAGACCAGGAGGACACGCAGGTCTCGGACGCCGGAGCCTAAAAAGCGGGTGACAAGAGGGCAATTGACGGCGACGGGGGGTGCGGAGGACAGTGACGACCGACCTCTTGTGCCTCGCAGAAATACTAGGACGAGAGCTACTACACGAGCCCCTACTATTAGTGCCACTACGAGTTCTCGTACGCCTAAGAGAAGAGGTCGTAAGAGGGGTGCGGAGTCGGAGGGAGATAGCTCGTATCATGATCCGACGTCGGAAGATGAAGACATGCTGTGGGCAGATGAGCAGCCTCTTCGCGTCTCGGAACCGGAAGGTGGTAGTGCACCAGCCACTCAAGAGATTACAAGTCAAGGAGAATTGCTGCCTGTGCAAATGGCTGCTGATGAAAAACCAAGTGCATCAGCCCAGGTTTCAGCGGATCACGGACGATCTTCTCTTTCTCAAGATGCGGCGGATCAATCACGACCTTCCTCCGCTACGAGTCAAAGGCGAGCCTCTCCTCGTGAAGACCCCCCAGCTTCTCCGCGCCAAGATGAAGCGGTTCCGCGACGAGCTTCTCCTAGTGAAAATAGTGCTGACCGAGTACGGCCAGCGAACGGAAACCAAAACGGCGGGAAACAAACTCGACAGCCCTCTCGCAAGTACCAGCGCGTCCAGCAACCGGTCGTGAACGACGGCATTAGCAAGAGCTCTGAAGATCGTGCCAGCACCACCAAAACCGACCCACTTTACGTTTTCCGTAGTCTCAACCCGTATGACCGGCAAGGAAAGCCGTGGGGCGAGTTCGTGGTGGAAGTGCTGTTAGCAGAGAGAACTGCGCGCAACGAGGACGAGCTGGACTACGTGCAGTTCGTGCGCGGCCTCTACGAGATCTGAGGCAGGCTGCCATTGTGTAGTTTTGTGAGCCTCTTTGTCAGTCGAACTGTCCACGCAAGCACACGAAGACCACTCACTCGCACTGATGCACGATCTGACCATTTCACCATCAGTACATTTTGCGCGGTCGTGTCTAGCTTCTTGTCCTCTCTACAATTGGTGCTCTCCTTTGTTGCGTCGGCTGCTGGCAGGTCGTCGGCTGTTGCTGCCCGCCCGGTGGGCGCTCCTGCTACTGGAGCTACTACTGCTGGGCTTGCTGCTCGATCCAGCGGCCCTGGAGGTCGAACTTGAGCTGGTGGCGGATCTGGAGCCGCCTTCTCGCCGGCTGGAGCTCGAGCTGGAGCTCGACCCCGGGTTCTTGTTCTTCTCGGCGCGGCGGCGGGCCTGCGCGCGCTGCTTCTTCTTCTCGTCCTCGGACATCTCGTACTTGTAGAACTGCTTCTCGGCCGACGGCAGGTTGCCGGGCTGCGGGGACGTGGGGGAGTTGCCAGTCTTGAGCCCGGCGATGCGGTTCTTGGCCAGCACCAGCGCGCTCACGGCCTTGAGGCGGCCGGCGGACGCGGCGGTCGCGGCGGTGGACGCAGCGGTCGAGGCCTTCTCCTTGCCGACGACGGCGGCCGTCGAGGCCGCCTGGAAGGCCTGCGAGGTCTTGACCTTCTCGCGGCCCAGCGTGGCGGCCACGGTCGCGCTCTGGAACGTCGTGGAGCTCTTCATCTTGTCGCGGCCGACAGCAGCAGCTCCCGACGCGGCGGCCAGCGCCTGCGTGCCCCTCTCCTTGCCGATCTCGGCGGCCGCCGCACCGGCGAAGTACAGCGTGTTGCCGGCGCGGTTGGCCATGCTCTTGAGGTTGTTCAGGTCCATCGTGGACGGGTGCAAGTTCGTGAGAGTGCCGGGATGTAGACTGACGTCTGCGCGTTTTCGATTGTGATTCAGCTCTGCCGTCGTCCAAAGCGAGGGCATACTGAAAGCAAGTCCTTGGCTTTTTTGGTAGAGGGCTGGCTGGGCAGCGAGTACAGAAAGCTTGTGCAAATTGCACTGGTATTGAACTTCTTGTTCTGGCAATACGGACTAATATAGGGCGTTTCCTGGGTGCTTCTCCTCACACCTGTAAATGCAGTGACAAAGGATATTATGTTTCAGGATCGTAAAGTCAACGATAGTGGATGCGGTCGATTGCCGTCAAGACGCAGAGTGTGGCGTCGCGACCACCATGAGCACGAGATGTAGAGCCCACTTACCGTACTCGCAGGCCGGCAGCAATAGCAGCGTTGGAGGGCAGAACTTGGCGATGATGTATGATCCTATCGCTTCGCTGTGGCCCCATGAAAACAGCGGCGACAGAACTACTCACTTCTGAAAGCAACCCAAAAATCCGGCTCCTGCAGCGAGGCTTTCCTTGACGTGTTCTTATGGCCGCCAAGACAGTCTTGGTGGCGATAAGAAATCGTGATGTATCGGCGCCCACTGGTTGCCGCGCAAAGCTGCCGCGCAGCTGATCGACACCCACCCGCCATCTGCCGCCGCCGCGCTCAAGCGATGTTCTGGTCCCGCCAGGGATCATAGGAAGGCCGCGAAAAGCTGAAGGCTGCCGAGTGCCTGGATCCATAATATGGATATTATCCGACATCAACAAGCTCAATTGCCTGCAGGCGGCAGCCGAAGGCAACAAGCGACGTGGCTAAAGAAGATGAAGGCAGCTCTAGCAATTGCATCACCACAAGTGAGTGTATTGAAGCGGTCAAGGATTCTGTCAACCCTATACACTCCACAGCCCAACCGCCGCACGTCAACAGCAGTTCCCCTTCAAGCGTCGACAGGACCGAGCGCAGCAAAATGAGCTCCAGCGGCGCGCGGGGGTTCGTGGAGCGGAGCGTGGTGACGTCGCTCGTGCCGCTGCTCAAGCGCAACCTGGCCAGGCAGCCGCCGCCGCGCCATGACGCGCCCTTCGTGGTGCGTGCGGCAGTCCAAGGAGCTGAGAGCGTCCACCACATTTGACACGGAACTGTCGTTGTCGTTGTTGTCTTTTGTTGTTGTTGTTGCCTGTGCTGCAGCGCGCGAGCGTGGCGGCCGTGTTCCGATGGAAGGAGAAGGAGCAGCGCTCGCTCGAGCTGCTCTTCGTGCGGCGCAGCGTGAACGAGAAGGACACGTGGAGCGGCCAGGTCGCATTCCCCGGCGGCCGCCGGCAGAAGAAGACCAAGATGGACCTCAAAGCGCTGGACGACGTCTCGGGCGAGTGGACGGACTGGGAGTCGCTGCGCGAGACGGCGCAGCGCGAGACCATGGAGGAGGTCGGGCTGGACCTCACGAACGAGTACGTGTCGGGCGTTGGTGGGAGCATGATCTTGCAAACTAACTTGACGTGCTGCTGCTTGTTGTTAGGCACGTGCATTGGATCGGCAACTTGCCGCCAATTGATACGCACCTGCGCTCGCTCACTGTCAGTACTCAAGGTAACGAGGATGCTGCTGTTCTCTGGTTTTACAAACTGTTGCTAATAAGTTCTGTGTTGCTACGCTTTTGCCAGTCTTCTTCATTGACGCGGCGGCGGACGAGCACGACTACAAGCCGAAGCTGCAGGAGTCGGAGATCGCGGACGCCTTCTGGGTGGACGTGCAGGAGTTCTTCAACACGCGACGGTATCAGGTGCTCTCGTTCTCGCTGGAAGACAGCCTCATGAGTCTGAAAATGCGTCCGCGAGTGCTGGCGCTGGCGAAGAAGACGCTTGGCAACATGCTCTTCGACTCCATCTATCTACCGAGACCCGATCATCCGCCTCCCGATGACGAGCGTCTCCCGCGTCGTGAAGTGCACGACTTCGTGCTGTGGGGACTGACGCTGCGTGCCGTGGTGAACCTCTTTGCCACCGCCGGCTCTCCGCTGCCCATGCGTCCAAACGCGCAGCGCTTCGACTCGAAGCTGCTCGGCGATGTCGTGCTGTACTGCATGCGCTACCCGGACAAGGTCATCGCGGGCACCGCCACCGTCTCAGCCATGCTGTTTGTCGGCGTGGTGTACAGCAACCTGTAGCCATGTAGTCAGACATGGCTACATGTTGATTACAACTCTTTGAAGTCAATAAAGTCCAGGACTATCCCTCGGTTTTGTGAGCCTCAGGAATAAACGCGGACCCCCGAAACTGATTTGCCTCGGCTCGAGCGGAGGTGGCGCACTTTGGCGCGCGTGATGGAGGCTCCCGCTGCGTCTCCGCCCGTGAGAGACGAATGCTTCTCTTCCGCAGACGCCGGCGCGTCTCCCAACGCTCCTCCGGCTCCGATCGCGCCGCATTTGGACCCGCAACAGCCTCACGAACGACGACACAAGCGCGCGTCGGGCGCGTCAGTGTCGCTCTCGGACGCCGTGGGCGCCAACCTGCTGATGCAACTGATCCCGATCCACTGGGACGGGCCCGCGCTCAAGAAGGGCGACTGGCTGCCGCGCTGGGACGACGTGTACCTGAGTCTGGACGGCGTGACGCTGCGAGTCTTCGAGTCCAGAGGCCGGTACGTGGAGGTGCAGGAGCTGGAGCAGCAGCAGCTGCAGCAGAGCCAGACGCAGATGCTGCAGGACGCCAACGCCAAAGCGCTGGTCATCGACAGGAAGCACTGCTACACGGTGACGGCCGTCGACAAGGAGAACGTGGGCCGTCCTCACGGCTTCTACGTCAAGACGGAGGAGAAGAGCAAGCCGCTGCACCTCGCAGTGGACAGTGAGCTGGAGAGAGTGCTGTGGATCCACCTGCTGGGCGCGGTGGTGGAACAGATGCAGGACGTGCTACCAAAGGCGCAACGGAGACTGAAAGCGGCGGGGTCGAAGATGGAAGCTTCGCCGAGGAAGACGCTGACGTTGGGGCCACTGTCAACCCCAAGGAGACCGAGGATACAGACGCTGACGCTGCTGGGAGTGCCAGTGAGTGTGGAGCTCGACATGTTCTATGATGCGTGGGGGTGTATTCAAGCTCGAAAAGGCAACTTTGCACTGCTCATGCCGAGTTTCCACCCCAATATCACGCTGACGTCGAATTATCCTCCCAGTGTTCCTATTGCGGGTGAGTATCACGGACTTTCGGGTGTGTTAGCCTTCTTTGCAAACTTGCATGGCTCCATGGACGTATCGCAGTATGGAGTCGAGCATGTGGCACGTCGCGGTGACCTGGCAGTGGTGTCGGGGCGAGAGACTATTCGAAGTGCGGAGAGTGGAAGGAGATTTAGACACTTGTGGAAGCATGAACTGCGGTTCGAAGCGGATGGGCGTATTAGCCACATTAATATTCTAGCGGACAAGACTGCAGCGGCTGTAGCTTTCGCCAATGGCGGAGGCAGTGGAGCGGGCCCAGTTACTGGTGAGGCCACAGGACCATCATTAGCTGCACTCCCGCGTGAACGCGAGCGACAAGCCAGCACGTGTCCACCTGGCGAGATTCGTGTGGTTTGTATCTCTGGCGAGAATTTTAGGAGACGAAAACCTGCAGCGGGTGGGGGCAGTGGATACAAGGTAATAATTGGGCTAAACGAGTTCCCGCACCTCACCACGAAAGCTCCTGGGACGAAAAACACTAGCAGCTCCACCAGTAGGGATGTAACTACCACGAGTACGGATGGATTGAACCGGGTTGGCTCTTGGAAGTCGTACTCGACACGCGTTGTAAAAGGCAGTGGCGGCAAAGGACCGTTTTGGGCTGAAACGCTGCATCTTGAGTTCTCTGGAGCTGTCCCTGGCTCAACAGCAAGTTTATGCGTCGATGTGTGGAGCCTCGGTGTCATTGGCGACGAACTGGTTGGTTGTGCCAAAGTAAACTTGGCGGACTATTTGGGCTCGTCAGAAGGAACAGAGGAGCAGATCGCGTCTGTGGCTGTGCCGAAGTGGTTTGAGATCTACCGAGCGGAGACTTTTGAAAAGGGTGCGCGAGGGGGAGATACCGAGAACTGTGGGCGCCTAGAGCTTAGCATCAGTTTCGCTCCCTATACAGAGGAAGACGATTCAATGGGCGAAGATGAGGATGTGAACATGAGTGAGGAAGGAGAGCGATCTGGCATATCTACTGATGGAAGTACTCCGATCCAAGGTGGACGAACTCCAAGGCATCGCAAGAGTTTCGCCAGGCTACAGGAGCTACACAAGGAGACTGGCCAAAACCGGCGGGTTTCGGAGCGCTACTCGCTTGCAACAAATGATATACCTGGTGGATTTGAATTGGTGGAGGCTGATGGTATCGATAAGCAGGACAAGAAATCGTCATCAGAGGAAGAAGAAATGTACACATTCACGGTGGCTTCGACCAAGTTCCGCGTGTACAGGAGATACCAGCTTATTCGTGCGATCGGCCACGGCGCCTACGGAGTCGTGATTGCAGCGAGCGATCAAGTCACAGGAAACTCGGTTGCTATCAAGAATATCCCCCGCACCTTCGACGACCTCGTTGATGCCAAGCGCATCGTACGCGAGATTCGGCTCATGAGGCATCTGCGCCACCCGCACGTTGTATCGGTGCTGGACGTAATGCGTCCTCCATCGCTCTCCAATTTCGAGGATACGTACATCGTCACTGACCTCATGGAGACCGATTTGCACAGGGTTATCAACTCAACAGAGGCTCTGTCGAGCGATCACATCGCTTTCATCACGTACCAACTGCTCTGTGGACTGCGCTACGTCCACTCAGCGCACATTATTCACCGTGATATCAAGCCGTCGAACGTTCTTATCAATCGCGACTGCCTCGTCAAGCTTTGCGATTTTGGACTGGCACGGGGCATCGACATCCGACCAGTTACACCAAGCAGCATTGATGGGAACTCTACGCCAAGCAGTCAAGATGGAGAGCCTGCACTTGACGAAGCGTTGACGGAATATGTGGTGACCCGTTGGTACCGAGCGCCTGAGCTTCTGCTCGCGAGTCGGTACTCGACGGCTATTGACCTCTGGGCTGTCGGATGCATCCTAGCGGAGATGTTCACACGCAAGGCGCTCTTCCCGGGCCATGACCACGTGCACCAGCTGCATTTGATCCTGCAGCTCGTGGGCAGTCCGCTGCCTGGCGACATGGGGTTCGTCACCAATACGAAGGCCAAGCGGTGGATGGCGCGTCAGCAGCAGCAGGAAGCCAAGTCGCTCAACACGGTGTGCCCGAATGCCCCGACCGAGGCGCTGGATCTCTTGGCGCAGCTGCTGCAGTTCGACCCGCGCAAGCGCATCTCAGTGGACGATGCCATCGCACATCCGTTCCTGGCACCGTGTCGCGCGGATGGCGTCGACATGGGCTCCGAGCGCCTGGCGGACAGCGCGTTCGACTTCTCGTTCGAAAGAGAGAACAAGGGCAACATGGACACGAACACCCTGCGCCGCCTCATCTTCGAGGATGTCTGCCACTTCCACCCGGAGGCCACGACCGAATTGGAGCAGTTCAAGGAGGAGCACGAGCGATTGAAGCGACTAGAGGAGAAGCGGAGGAAGGAGGAAGAGGCCCAGGCCAAGACCAACAAGGCCAGTCGGGCAGCGAAGAGCTGGTCGGTCAGCGTCTAGGACGCATTTTAGCATGCAATGAAGCACTGATAGGCTGGCACCATATCATATACGAACGTAGTATTAAACACGAGTCGGAAGTGGACGCGAGTAGTGAAGAGCAGCACCTTACGCAGTGGGTTTTTTTTCTTAGCTTTATTTTACAAGGAGAATAGGTTTAAGCGTTTCTAATGCGATGATAGAGGTTTCATCGACGCAACCTCTCGACCAGCTGAGAGCTCGAGCAGGCACCCAACACTTCAGGAGTGTTCGTAGACAGGTTTAACCGCTTTCTAATGCCCAGGTGTTGGTTTCATCGACGCGGCTGCTGGAGCAGCAGGAGCATTGAAGCGTCCGCACAACCTCTCACCATTGGTTGGAATCACGTGAGGTAGGGCTACATTTATGTGACATTGTTTCTTCACCTCCCGATTAGGTACGATACCAAAAAAAAAAATTCTCTCCCTCTGAAGAAAGATGGTGCTGCTGAACTGCGCGATTGTCGAAGATGGGAGCGTGATCTCTATCATCATTGAGGACTGGAAGACGGTGGCTCTCCTGAAGAAGGCGATCGCAGACGAGCTGAAGTACACTGGGCGAGCCGACCAGCTACAGGCAGCTCTTCCTGGCGAAGCAGGGCGACGCGTGGCTGAAAGATGACGATCTTGCAGCGCTGGGGTTGGAAGAAGGAAAGACACATCAAGACATTTAAACGATGATCGATGGCGAGAAGATGAAGGCTACGAGGACAATTGAGGAAGTGTTGACAGCTAACAGCATGACCAAACGGAAAGGGAGCGCTCCAAAGTCGGGGCAGATCCACGTGCTGGTGGTGGTTTCGAAGCCGGTCGGGGAGGATGGCGCATGGAGCGCGAAGGACTTGTCCACTGTGGATCCTCAAGTTCAATCGAAAATGTGGAAATCAGTGGTCAGAGTTTCATCAGAAGATGTATGCTCAGGAACAGCGCTGGTTGTGGATCGAACGCCGACGCACTTGTATCTGCTGACGAACTTGCACCTGTGGGTCGACGCCAGATTCACTGATCACTTGAGTGCTGACTTCAAGAAAGAAATCAAACGGTATCTGAGACTTCACCCAAAGTTGAAAACAAGTGGTAGAAAAAGGGAGGGCGGCGATGTCCGTCGTAAATCTCCACGGAAGTCAGCGAAGAAAACACCAGTTGTATCAGACAAGCCTCAAGTTGTGGTGGAGCAGCTCGTTCCCGATGTCTTGGAGTTGAACGAAGTCCACCGATTTAGCCTCGATAGTGACGTCTGCTGGCGTAGTTCAGCTGCGTTTGACTTCGCAATTTTCGAAGTTGCCGCGCCGCGAGACATCGATCTCGTTCGATGTAAAACGTCCATTGCGGTATTTGCCACAATGGGTGTTCACGTGTTTGGATTCCCTGGTGCTCTCCAAGATCAAAAGTTTGATCACCCCTACGCCATCATTCCAGCTGAAGTTACTGGTTGGAGCGGAAATCAAATGACTCTCTCATCTTTGTCAGCTCCTGGTCTCTCTGGAAGTGCTATTGTGTGCACCAAAAGGGGAGTACCAGTGGGATATATTGGTGGTGGGTTTGATGGCGGGAAGAACGCGCAGTATCAATCGTATGGCTTCACATTTCATGGAATACCCCCCGACTTGCCGTCTTCGTTGCCGCCTGTTACCGATGATGAGACAAAGGATCAATTGTAACTCGTACAACGCCAAGTAATGAGTGCATCCACGAGTATCGTTCAATAGCTGTGATGAGGTGCAATGGTCGCGATTGATGTGCATGTGATCGTGTTGAAGGAAATGAACTTTACTTTCGCGTGAGTAACCCATTCAATTTCTTTTTTTTTATTCCTGATAAATATAAATTTATAGTATATACAGATGGCGTACTCATCCGATAAATATCAACTTAACAAGGAGCGTATCAAATCCGCTCAAAAGCGCTACTATCTCAAAACGAGAGAAACACGTATCGCCAAGCAGCGAGAGTACGATCAGAAGCACCGCGATCAAATTAATGCTCAAAAGCGAAAGTTGTACGCGGTAAGGAAAGAAAGCGAACTTAAGCAAAGCGAACCCGAACTTACCGACGAAGCCGAACTTAGCTAATTAATTAAAAAGAATTCGAAAATAGAAAGTCGACACTGATATAGTACCACGATGAAGATTTAAGTCAATATCACGTGGTACTGGCGTTCGACAAGGGGTTAAGAGTGGTGAGTTGTCACCGATAAAAAAATTATTATCATTGGCTCCAAAGTCTCGACAAGGCTTTTACCAGGTATCTCTGAATTAATTCATTTCAGATTTTTTTCTAGAGGTCTAACATATAAAGACGATCCTGAGCAAAAAAAGTATAAATATAAAGGAGGGGAAAATATAAGCGATAATATATAGCAAGTATGTTTGCCTACGAACTTGAGGGATTAAGTAGATTAAATATTCGGGCTATTAAATGGGGGAGCAGCTACCGAGTCAAGGTTCGCGGTAGAACC